>CANXYC010862351.1:0-15107 GCA_948193065.1 Aleurites moluccanus | reverse complement strand
AATAGTGTTTGTAGATATGATTATGTTATAATTAGGATCTCAATGCTGTAAACAAATAAAAAGAGGGAATAATGGATGATTAATCTACTCATAAAGAAAGTTAAGGGGTTATTTGGTTGGCCAACTAAATATTTTTAATTGCCGATTGTTAATATACGAGTCGTTAATTAAAAAAATTTATATTATTTAGTTGGTCAATTAAAAATTCTGATTATGATAAAATTTCTTTTTAATCATTAAAACACATAAATAACTATAAATTACTTTAACAATTGATAATTTATCAATCACATTTTTACTAATAACACATTTAGTAATAACCTACCAAACACCCCGTAAATCATTTAAACTCTCACATGTACTAGTAAGATCTGTAAATTCATCTCTCAAGAAGCAACGAATGATGTTTGGATCCCCCATAGATATATGTATAGAGAGAGAGAGAGAGAGAGGAAAGAAACAAAGTGAGGGAGAAAAGAATGTGAGGCTAAGAACTAAAGAGAGAGAGCACGTTTCCTTCCTCCTCCGTCCTTTCCTTCAAAACAAACAAGGCCTGACAAAGAAGTAAATAAACAAGATCTATAAGGGTATTTTCGTCTTTCTATGGAACAACAGCTAAGAGCTAAGTTTATTTCACTAGGCCCCCGCTGTAACGAAACTTTATTCCCTCACGGTTACTCGCGTTACTGTCTCGTTTTTTCGAACAATTTTTCCGGGAAAATAGAGAGAAAATTCTTTGTCAAGTAGGGTTTTAGGGTTTGAATAACGGATCGGAAAAATGTCTCAGACCGGAAAATTGATGCCGAATCTGGATCAGCAGAGCACTAAGATGCTTAATCTCACTGTTCTCCAGAGAATCGATCCTTTTATCGAAGAGATTCTGATCACGGCCGCTCATGTCACTTTCTACGAGTTCAATATCGAGAGTAACCAATGGGTACGTTATCTGACACTTAGGTTGCTTTATCTGTTTGGCTAGTGAGAAAATGTAGGAAAATTGGAGGACTCCTCGTTTTTTAGATTTCTGTTTTTGTTTTTTGTCAATTCGTTAATCATTTGTTATTTTCTTCTTTGAATAATCCTTTTGCGGTTGCAGAGTCGAAAGGACGTTGAAGGATCTCTCTTTGTTGTTAAGAGGTACTCTTCTGTTTGATTCTTACTGTTTGTGAGGTATTTGTTGGATTTTATTTACGATTTTGTTGAATCCTGGTGACCTAATGTTGGTACTGTTGTTAAAGGAATACTCAGCCTCGGTTCCAGTTCATCGTCATGAATCGTCGAAATACAGGTTCGTGTACATAGTCATATATGTATATATATACATACACATGATTTTCTAAATGTAGATATGCCGGCTCTTCAATACTGGCTGCAATTCCATCATGTTTCATGGCCTAGCTGCAATTCTATCATGCTTTATGACCAGTTTGAAGATTATTTTATAGCCATGGCATAAGCTTTCTTCTACTTGTTCTGTGGGATTGAATGCTACTTTATTTTTTAACTCATAAATTATTTGATCGACAGAATGCAAACCTCCGTTAACCAATTTTTATTATGCATGCTATCATATGTAGTTGTTCGCATCATCTAGGTATTGAATTATTTTATCCTTCTGTATAAACAGAAAACCTAGTAGAGAATCTATTGGGAGATTTCGAGTATGAAGTACAAGTGCCTTATTTATTATATCGAAATGCAGCCCAAGAAGTTAATGGTATTTGGTTTTACAATTCACGTGAGTGTGAGGAAGTTGCCAGTCTCTTTACTAGGTACGGTAATTTCTTGTTTAACCTATTTAGATTGATTTTAGATGTTAAACTTTGAATTTAGATATACTAAATATCTAATGGGTATCAGGTGGATAGAAGAAACTATGAATGTGAACCTACATATTTAGATAACTAAGGTTATAAATTGGCCTTGTTAGAAGTTGAGAGGATTCAATAGGGAAGATAGGAGCATATTTAGATATATTGCTTTGATTCATAAAATTTGCAATTAACAGTGACAGCTAAACCAACGGAGGAAATTTGGGACTTCAAATCGCAAGAAAATTTAGAGATTTTTTTTTTTTACCTTTTTCTATGGAGTGGAAACTTTAGAGTGCTTTCATGAAACAATCAAGTATTTTCATTAATGTTAGGTGGTTGGATTTAATAGTAATCATTTGATGCTTTTCTTGTTACAGGATACTTAATGCTTACTCAAAGGTTCCCCCCAAGCTAAAGGTATCTTCAAGCAAAAGGTAATAACATTTTTAGACTATATTCAACTCAAAATTAAATACCTCATGAAGCCTCAATTTTGTGATATGTGAACCATGCATGCAGATGCATCCTTCTGCCTGCTCACACACACATGCTGTTGATTGGAAATAGTGATCTTTTTTTGCCAGCTTCTTATTTTAAGCATGTCTAAGAAGATTCTAAATTTTAAAAAAATACTATTCCAGTTTATTTCTTCTTTAAAGAGTAAGTGGGCGTGTATCCTTTAAGACTATTCCTCTAGGGTGATTTCTCCTTTTTCCCAGGAATGATTTGGTCTTCAGAATGTTACTATAAGGCCCACAGATGATTATGGATTTTCACAGAGTTTAACATGGAATGAAGTTTTGTTGCTGAACTTTCGTCCTTCGGCCTTTTATTTTTTCCAGCAAATTTGTTGTTCAATCTTTTTATTTTGTTTATTTATTTATGTTACTCAAAACTGTATTACATTGTAGTGAATTTGAGGAGCTTGAAGCAGTTCCAAGCATGTCAGTAATTGAAGGCCCCTTGGAGCCCTCATCAACTGTCTCTCCTGCCACTGATGGTCCTGAAGATTCTTCATTTGAGAATTTCTTTAGCGTACGTGCCTCAGACTACCATTTTTCTGAACATTTTAGGTTTGACAATCTGCTATTTTGATAATGCATCTGATTAATTTTCCTGTGAATATGTATGCAAATGCTGCTCTCTCTCATTCTGGACTATTTTGGTCTTAGGATCATTGCAGAATTGTGTGTTTTTCTATTGGAATTTATCAATCTCATGTTTGGAAGGTCTCAAATGCCTAAATATGTTATTGTTTTAACTATTATTTTTACTATTTTATATATTGGAGATAGAGATTATTTTTCAGCACCAAGAATCATGTCCTTACCTAGTAACATGTACATGTGGATGTAATATTAAAGCAGCTGTTCTGTTGGTCTTGGGGACATTTATTGAATTGGGAACTTCTTCTATGCATCATATTGTAGATGTGTAAGATCACTTTATCCTGCATGTGAGTTCCCCATGGATAAATGTGATGTAACACAATAGGAAATGTGTTCTCTTGTAGATGGGAGACAATTGTTAGAATTAAATGTGAATCTTGAGATTGCTACATAACTTACCTTTTTTACTAAAGAAATATAAAGGGTGTTTGGATAAGAAGCTAAACGCTATAAGCTGTGTTTTAGGAGAAAGTTAAGGAGTTTTATAGTTTTTAAAGTGTTTGGGTAAAAAAAGAAAACTATATTATTTTTAATATTTAACGCAAATTTCAAAAGTTGGGGAGAGGAGTTTTATGATTAACGCTCGTTTTTAACAAAACTGATTATTTTAACAAAACGCTAGTTTTTATCCAAACACCCCCATAATTACAAAAGCAGTTGCATGAAATTCTGATAAATGGCTTTCATATTTCAAAGGTTTAGCAAAAATGAAATAGCTAAGTCATGGAAAACCAGTTTATAATTTGCAGCATGTGGTGTTGGATTAAATTGTTATATGTGTTTTATGCTTTTGGCATGCAAAACAATTTCCTAACGTCTTCCATAGAAGAAGATGAAGATCCACATTGCTCACATTTTTATGTGGTCAAGATTGCATTAGGATCATCTTCAGTATCTATGAAATATCTTCCAGAAGAGATTTTATATGGTGAACATAAAACGTGAGATGTTTGTTTCCTCGTGGTTAATTTTATGAATAATTGAGCTTGATACCCCAAATCCTATTCTAAGAGTAACTCATGCAAGAATTGGTAGCTGCTTGCATGCTTATGATGCTGTGCTAACCTTTTTCTCTAGCCTTTATTATGTTCATCATGTTCCTGCCCTTAGAAGTTTCTTAATAGGACTATTGTTGCAGGCGGCTATGAATATTGGAAGTAGTGCTGCTAATTTATCAAATTCAAGACAACCCTATCATCCTTCTGCCACTGTCCCATTATCCTCCCATACACCTAATGTTGTTTCCCCTCCTTCACAAACTCCTCAAATACCATCTCTTCCTCTTTCATCTTTGCCTACTTCAGTAGCCATCCGTGACACTCTTGATCCAATCAGCAGTAGCAATCGGGTTACAAATCTTGTGAAGCCCTCTTCGTTTTTCACTCCACCTTCTTCTTCATCTGCTTTGATGGCTCCACCTATCTCTTCACCTCTGCCTACAGCTCCTGCTCTTCATCCTCCCCTAAATCTGCAACGCCCATATGGCACCCCACTGCTTCAGCCCTTTCCACCCCCGACTCCACCTCCATCTCTGACTCCTAGTTCTCCCACCACTGCACCTATTATTAACAGAGACAAAGTCCGTGATGCACTTTTAATGCTTGTTCAGGTATTTTATCTTCTCTCTTCTTTTTTCTCATTTCCCAATTTTGTTATTTCCTCTTGTATTTCATAGGTGATTGCTCTGGTCTTTATTTTATGCCAATAAAACTACTACTTTTTCTTCACATTCATCTTTTCTTACAACATAAAAATGATAGTACATTAGGGGCTATCTTGTTATTTCTTGCTTGGATCAAGCTAATTGATGCATGTCGACAGAAAATGTTTTTAATCAGGATGTAGATAAGTTTCTTATGGTTTAGTAGGTGTTAGGTTGAGAATGAGTGGTAGGCAGTTGTAGAATTTTGGAGTTGTATTTTCTTTTTCAGAGATGCAAGCTTCATGCAGGCTGAATAAAAGCATTGTTTCCATCTGATCTAATTGTTGAATATTTGCTGTTAATGCACTGTGAATTATTAGAAATTAATGCTGATGATCTTGCCACTGGTCTAGTGGTTTAACACTTCTGAAAAGTGTTGCATGAGTGGGATAAAATTATCTTGTAATTCTTTGGCATCCATGAAGAAGTTTGCACGACTTATTCATGAACTGAGTAATGATGAATTGATATTTGCTTCTTTTTGCATCCATGAAAAGTTGCTGAAACTTTACTCTTGTAGGTGGTGAACTTTAATGTGATATGCTTTGACATCTACTAACTTGATTCAGACAATCTATCTGTGGTCATATTGGTCATATTCTTCTTCTTCTTCTTCTTCTTCTTCTTCTTCTTCTCTCTCTCTCTCTCTCATGAGCAGGCTACGTTTGCTATTTTCTTATTGTGGTATTTTTGTGTTTGTGGAACATTGAAGGAATGACTGCCACAATAGGTGGTAGACTTGTTATATCACTTGAATATAGGTTTGTAATCGTAGGACAGGTAAAATGCTAGATGAGGCTGTTAACTGGGGTGAGAGACAGAAGTGACTATGAATGGACAGGAATAAGAGAACTGAGGATTTGAAAACTTTGTTTGAATGCCTGGTCACTGTAAAATGTTCTGATCCTCTTTGGCGTGGATTTTTTAAAAATGTCCATTTTTTTTTTCCAAAAAAATAGAACAAACATCCATTAACATCTTTAATTGCTTTCTTTGCCAGGATGATCAATTCATCGACATGTTTTATCAAGCACTGCTGAAGGTGCATCATTCTTGAGTTACTGGAGAGACATAACAGCCTGACCAAGTACAGAATGCTTGTAACATGAATTTAGTGTACAGCTCTAGCAATAGAAATAATGCTGCTGGCGTAATTCCCGATAGTGAGCTTGTTAATATTCATCGCAAAGTTGTCAGGTTTAGAAGGGATTTACTAATCCCTTTATTGGGTCAGTATTGTGGTGTCTCCCATTCAATGGAATGTTGTAATAGGATACGGGAGATCTCAGTTTTTAGGTTTCTGTAGAAGAGTACTAGTTGGGTCTAAATCTGTGTTAGCAAATAGTTAACGACAATGTTAAGAAATGAAGTTTGCCTTTATTTTCAGTCTCCTATCTGTTATTTTATTTTTTGGAATATTTAACCTATAGGGTGCCTTGGATTTGGAAATATGGTAAAAAAAAGATAGAATTTAACAAGGGCACACCTGGAGCATTGAATTGTATGTTTGGTTTTGAAACTAAATAGAATTCGTACTATCATTGATTGATTGCCAATAACAGTAATTACAGTGTACTTCTTTAGCAAGAGAAATTTTCAAATAACAACTCTTTCACAAGTCAAACGATTTGATCTTTTTTCGATTTGATGACATGAACATAAGACATTGTTACGAATTTCCGAGAAAATTGAAGTAATCATTGGCATGAAGTTAAGTGTTTTAGTAGTTGATTTGTGATTTCGAAGTTTTTGGTTCGATTTATATTGGATCGTAGAAAAAAATTATGAGATGGTAACGATTATCTTTTTATTTAACAAGATTGTTAATAAATTGTTTTCTTAATGGCATCATAATTAATCTTGCATATCATATTCTCATAAAAAAAAAAAAAAATTATATATCATCATATCAAAGTTCAGTGTTACTTAAATTAAAGATTTGACAAAAAATATTACTTTCTTGTGGTTGATGTATTTTAAAGTCAAGGCTTTGGAGAGGGTATTAAAAGATTAAACTATCTCTATTAAACTATCTCTATTGGGTTTGGACTTTGGAGCCTTGTATTTTGCTTTATTTTTCTATGTACTTTCTTTTTTTAATGAAAACTATTTCTTTTAATTCCAAAAAAAAGAAACTTCTCTTTGTGATTTGGTTTCAAAACAACTCAAATTATTGAGTTGAAAATTTATATAGAAGATGTTGATGAAATGATGAAGGTTAGATGCATTAGAAGATGTGAAAAATAAAAATCAACACTAATATTTTCTTTTTCTAATAGAAATAATCATTTTTGCGTGTAGAAAATATTTGATTTATTTTTATTTATATTAATATATAACATTTATCAGTTGAATTTATAATAATATTTATATTGTATATAATATATATTTTTTTAAATTTATGTGTGTATATATATATAATTGAATAATTATTGTGTGAATTTTTTATTGGGCCACGTGGCAGCGTTTTGGGATTCTAACTAGGAATGGACCGGGCCGGCAAAGTGGTGAAATACTGAAATTCACTTTCTTAGTCTCTCCCACACACACAGACACACAACCGTGAAATGGCGGCGCTTAGGAGAATCGCGGCGAAAAGCAATATCATAACAAGCTATTTTCTTCTTCCTCCGCCTCTTTTCATTTGCTGCCGCGGCATAGCTACAAAGCTCTTTGTTGGAGGTATTTATATATATATATATATATATAGATTTCTGAAAATCTATGTTTGTTCTATCAATTACTATTTCGATTAAAGTGTTTATAGGTATGTCTGAACCAAATCTGCCTACAAAAATTACAAGTTCATTTTATGGGTTTTTGCTGCTTGCCAGTTCAGAATTTACTTTTCAATCAATTCTATTTCAATGGCAACACAACTTGTTCTTTTCTGTTATTTTGATTGATTGATTTTATTATTCCCTGTTTGAAAACTCAAATTTTGTAAGAATTCAATACAAATAATTTATTTCTATCAATTTCCATGTTTGGAATGAGATAATTTATATAATTTAATTCTTTTAGTATGAAAAAAAAATTATTCCAGAGTCAATAGAAATCATATCATTTCACAAATTAAGATCTGATTTAGTGTTAAATTACTCAAATATATATCATAATCTCCTAAAGTTTTAATACTATTAAATATTATTAAATAAATATAGGTAATTAAGAAAATAAAGCAAATTGAATTTATTATCTATATAAATAATATGTGGAATAATTCGTACACAATAACTCAATTCAATTCTATTGATAGAATTAAATTGAATTGAATTCTTTCAGAAGAGTTTTTTCAAAAGCAGCATGCTTCTAATTAATATGGTTGAGCTAATTCATCTGCAAATAACATTTTATTAGATTCATATTTTATATATGGTGGGTTTTTGAGAAGCATCTATAAACTGCTGATTTAGTTGTTAAGAAATTTCATCTCTTTTCTGGGTGGTGGCATTTGCACGAAGCATTTTTTCAATTACTCTATGTCGGTGTTTGGATCCTCAATTTGAGGATCCAAAACCCATTAATTTGCTGAAAACACTGTAGGGAATAAAGTTTTTTTAACTCAAAATCACTTATTTGATTGTTTGGTAGTGAATATATTAACGAGTTTTGGGTTGGCAATTGAGTTTTTTTTTAAGCTCTCCCTAGTAGTTTATTTCTCCAAAACTCTTTAATGTCAAAACTAATTATTTAGCTTCAAAATCCCAATTTGGAATTGGCAATCCAAACACCACCTATGTAACTTATTTCCCATCCATCAGTTCTTGACGTTACACCTGCTTCTACTTGTGATAAGCAAGTGCGTTGGTAATTCTTGATCTTGTGTATTTATGAATGTCCATATCATTTCTGTTTCTTGGAAGATTGCTCGTAACACTTTCTTCTTTTTTTTTTGCTTTCATGGTAATTGTTAGTTCTGTTGATTATTTTAGAAGTTTGATATATAAAAACTTTGGATGTTTACTAGTGAATTGCCTTATTCTTATTCTAACTCTTTCGTTTATAATTGATGTCACCTCTTGAACTTTTTTTTCTCATAAACTCGCATTGTCGCAGGACTGTCATTTCACACCACAGATAACGGCTTATCAGAAGCTTTTTCTCAATACGGCCAAGTTGTTGAAGGTACCTTGATGTTACTTTACCGCATTACTGATTGTGCTAACTTGTCTAACTTAGTATTACTTTATCAACTGGAGCATGATTTTCTTTTTTTTTCCCAGCTAAAATTGTAATTGACAGAGTGTCCGAAAAATCAAAAGGGTTTGGTTTTGTAACTTTTGCATCAGAAGATGAAGCCCACACAGCTCTAACTGAGATGAATAGAAAGGTAAATCCTAATTCCTTTATCCTTCTAATTTGACTATGTTTAACTCGATAATTCAGAAATAACAATTTATAAGTGGCAGACACTGAATGGAAGAGTTATCTTTGTGGATTATGCAAAGCCCAAAATTAATTATGGTGGTGGAATGCCAATTGCTAGAGGACCTCCTGAACCAACTGAGAGTTGAACTGTGAGAATGTAAGGTCTCACAGGCACTTGCAGAAGAATTAGAAACATACACACCAATTCTCAGTTAAAACTAGGTAATTTATTCTTGCAGTTCTGCAAATGGTTAAACATTATAAAATGTTAAACCAGATAGTGAATTACCAATTAATGACAGGACAGTAATAGGTTTAGTTAGGTAAAGATGCTTGTTTTAGTGGGTTCCAGATATTGGTTGTTTGCTCATAGAAGTATGGTTTAGACTAATTATCAGTTTTGAACATAATTATCCATCTTATTCAAGTCTAATATTTATTGATTAAAATGAATTTTGCTGGAGAAGTTTGTCAGTAATTATCTTGAGCAGAGGCTTAGTTTGAGAACAGTATTATGAATGTTTGTTCTAGATTTCTGCCTACTGCTGGAACATTGATTGAAGTATTGAACTAGTAGCATAATTTTATGTTTGAGGTTGAAACTGCTTGTTTTACATTGCAAAATACAGTTTACTGTTTTTTTTTTTTTTTTAAGTTTTTATGACCAAAGCATATCAAATCTATTTTAAAACCCATTTTTAATTCTTCTTGACAAGCGTATTTGAGATATTATTATTATTTTTTTTATAGTAGCTCTTAACAACAATGCCAAACTCACTCTTACCAGGATATTTAGATTTTTATTGGGGGTGACAATTCATATTAATGAGTCGTGTTTGAATCATGTTGACATATACTCATGACACAATAAGAGTCAATGAGAATATGATACGATTAATTTATTTTGTAAAAAATTTAAACATAAATACGATCTACTTAAATAATGAATAACATGACACTATTTGAATAATATATTTAAAATTTTAAATTAATTAATTTTTTATTTTAATATTTAAAGATTATCAAATTTATTAAATTAATTCTTATAATTTATATTATTACATAATATATAATTAAATATAAATTTATAAAGAATATAAAAACAATATTCGTATATAAATATTTTATAAACTATAAATATATTCAATTAAATATATTAACACAATACTGCATATATATATTAACGGATTAAGCATGTTATTTTCGGGTTAGTAGGTCAACACGAATACAATATAATTATTTTTGTGTCAAATGGATCGGCACAAAATTGACACTAACACGATAATTTTTAATTCAAATTCTCTAATTTCGTGTTGGATCGGCATGAAATTGACACTAACATAATAACTCTTAATCTAAATTCACTAATTTCATGTTGGGTTGGCACGAAATTGATTATAACATGATAATTCTTAATCTAAATTCGTTAATTTCTGTGCTCGTATCTTGCTTAATATTCTCGGCCTAATTTTTATGTATTTGGAAGCTTGAGAAATAGCATGCATGGGGCTGTCTATTGGATGAATTTGGGAGAAAGCAGGCCTGCCCAAGCTAAAATCATCTAGTTCTTTACTCAATCGGCTGCTAAATACCTAAAACTTAGAAGCCGATTTCTAATACTAAGGGCTGCCTAATCTATTTTGTGGCATTGTGATTAAATTGCTCACTTGATTTAATGGTTGTAATTAATTATTGGCGGTTTGAAATACTATTCTAATTATTTTGTTTACTGAACACTTGAATCAAGTTAAAAACTTAAATATCAATTTTACACGATAATCATCTTCACCTATATTTAAAGGAAAAAAAAATAATTCAATTCAATTTTGTTCATTTATAGCACAATAAAAATTAGAAAGAAATTGATTCAAGAATCTCTCTTCCTACATTGCCTGCCTACGCTAGAGTGAACAAAAATTACAAATTATTAGGTCCACATGAAAATGTCCACTATCTAGGAAAATACATAATGTTTGTCTTCCCTCGTGAATCAACAACTTCCCTTTTCTTTTTACAGCATCAAATTCGTGAATTACTCTTAAATTCCTCATGACTCCCCTCTCTCCTCCCCAATCACTTGCTTGCAATATTTTTGGGATAATAAATATTTTCTAAGTCACGCTTGAACTCAAGACACTTCTCGACCTAAAAAGAAATTTAATATTAATGAACCAATAAGTTAAATTCCTCGCAACTGCCTCCTTCCAATCACTTATTGACCATGTATTTAGGATTATATTTTCTAAATAGAATTTGAACTTGAAACATTTCAATTTTTATCAAAAGTTAATTGATCGTCCTAATCTGAAATTTTGATAGCTTGTAATTATTCAATACAAATAAAATTTCTTATGTTTATTACTAGAAGCTAAGATATGGACACAACCAAAACTTCTTTTGAAATTTGCTTCAAATTTACCATATAAAGTGAAATTCAACTCTTCTACTTCAACAACAAATTAACTTCAAATTTTAATATTTCAAAACTATGAATGTTTTAAGTATCAATTTCTGAAAAAAAAAAAATTATCTCAACAGAACACGTAACCCCAAAGAGGCAAAAATTAGGACCCCAAATGCCACACACAAAATGTCTAATGTACTTTCAATCTTTAATTTTCTTTCTATTCTCCCTCTTTTCATTTCCAAAAATCCTTCATACCTTTTCTTTCCTTCCTCTATCTTTCTTCCCTTAATTCCCTTTTTGCCCTCATATGAACTATGCAAAATTCCCAAACTCTCCTTCCCTTTCAGGAACATTCCATCCATGTCCTCTACCTGCAGGCTCACTTCCCTCACGTGCATTCCTTCCCCCACTCTCCCTTCTCCGCACGTGACCAAAATTCCACACTGCACAAACTCGGAGGATGTTCCTTTCTCGCCGGCAAGAATGGAACTAAACTTCGCGTGTACTTCACCGCTCAGCCAGTGTTTCTGCACCGACACCGGCTTATGGCTGGAAAGATTCATAGCTCGCCGTCCGGCAGCGTCTATCAAAATCCAGCTTAACGTTAAGTCCTCATCCAGTTTCCGGCGATCGTCCTCCGTTTCCTGTTGCGGTATTTTTGTCGGACACGTGTCCTTTGGATCAAGCATGTCGATTCTAAAAGGAGAAAACCGGAACCATCCAGACTCAGTTTCTGTCTCCATAACTCTACTAAAAATAGGCTCATTCCGGTAAAAAATATCGACGGCGGAGATCAGTTCAGATGGACAGTAAGGATTGAGAGGTGAAACAGTGGGACCGTCGTCGACAGCGGAGAGGAGAGGGAAAGACGCGGAGAAGAAGGAGCGAGGGCCGTTAGGGAAAGAAGAAATTACTTGGCGTAAACGTGGCATGTCAGTAGAAGGCCACATGGACCGACAAATATCGTTCCATAAATCTTCTTGGGAAGCGAGAAAGTGTAGTTCCGCAGAAGCACAAGCAACAGAGGCGAGGGTGGGGCCATCAAGACGAGTAAGGACATGTGTCTGGAGAATGTCTGGATGGACGGCGGAGATTGAGCTGCCGCCGTCATCCACGGTGGCGGTAGTGGAAGGAAATGGCAACGTCGGTTTGAAGTTCAAATCCATCTTTATTTGCTTTTTTTTTTTCTTTTTTTTTCAGCTTCTTGTCCGAACAAAAAATAAATAAATAAATTGCTTGGGGGTGGGGGAGGTTGAAGAGACAGAGCTTGTGTTATGGAGATTATATAGGAAAAATTTTAGGAGGGAGTGTGTAGTTGTTAAATGACCAAAATGACCTTAGATTTTTTATTTTTTATTTTTGCATTTTTTAATAACAAAATTTCACGCCATGCAGGCCTTCCTAGTTCCTACTATTGTAAAAAGAAAAACTTCTAGAGATTCAATGTCCATGAGACGAAGTTACCAACCAAAAGTGTTTTCATTATAAAATAATTGTTTAATTTCTAATTAATTGACTAATTTTTTTTGTTCATATCTAATTATATTAATTGATAATTGTTTACAATTGGTCACGTACCTAAATTAATATTTAATTAAATTACACTTCTTAATTACGGAAAAATCGGCCGTTGAAAATTCAAACTTAGAATATCATACACATGAAGAGATATATAAATGGTCATGTCATTGTCATGAGGCAAAGTCAGAGTTCAATAGTTCTCTTTCGACTCGAGTTTACGATATTTTGTGTTCTAAAGTGTATTTTTATGGGCAGTAACTTTCTAATGGTTTCATCCTTCTATTATAGACTTTAATTTTCTATCAATTTCGTATTATACGTCACACTCACATGTAGTTGAGTTGAGCCTCTCCCATTAATGCTCGAATTAGAGTCAAAACAATGGAATAAAAATGAAAATGTTAATGTGAATAAGACGTATCCGAATCATTAATTTTTGAATTCTAATAAGTTTTAAATTTGTTAAGAATAATGGGTTGTGGAAGGCTGCTATACATGTGACTATTCCTTCATGTGTCACATTTTGAGAATTTAAATTTTTTTATAAAAATTATAATTTAATTATGTTTGATGTAATAAATTTAATGATATATTTTTTGTACTAAGCAAAAATCAATTTGATAATGAAAAATATATTATAAATTTTATGTATCAAATCTGATGGTCTAAATTTATCACATTTATAATTATTTTTTGTTATACATTTCATTTTTTTTAGCACAAAAAATATTTTATTAAATTTATTATATTAAACACTATCAAATTACAAATTTTAGAAATTTTACAAAAAAATTTAGATCCTCAAAACATGTCACATGAGATATTATTGTGTAAAAATACACAGGAGTTCTCTCTATATGAATAATGCTATTTATATCAATATTTATATATTAGTTTATTATACCACTTGATAGGAATACTTATAGCACTTGCGCAGATCATCATCTATGTAAAGAAAAAATTTTATCTACTATGTACATAGACTTATTTTATACATTAAAGTAACGAGTCTTGAAATATTTAATTAATATAATTTATTTATTTATTTTATTTGATTTGATTGATATATATATTCAATCCAAATAAAAAAATTTCTCATATAATAGGAAATAGTACACTATTGTTATATATTAATGTAAATAGTATTTTCTTTTCGTAATGCTCATGGGCTTTAGGCCTGATTTGAGTTTGGAAGTGGTACTTTCAGTTCAGATTTGTGGAACACTTCATGAGTTTCATGGGGTAAGTTTCACACATAGTATTTCAACTTATGACTCACGCACATAATGGTATTCAAACTTTATTTCGTTACTTAAAAATCATCCAATTATATACAACGGTCACTTAAAAGTATTTTTGTCAATTTTTCGTTTATTTCCTTAACGGAACACACACGTGGCATTTTTTAACTTAAAACATGACATGTCGAATGCCAACCCACCCCAAAATATTTTCTTAGTGCCTGCATTTCAAAAAAAAAAAAATCGCCTCTCTGAACCCACAGTATCTCATCTTCTTTTTATTTTGACTTCGTCCTCTCTATTCACTTTCACTTTCATTTTCACTTTCTAACATAAAAATTAAACTTCAGTACGAAACCATTACTTACCTTTGCTCAAATGGGAACCAGAGCACCAAGTTTGTCTTTTAGTGGTGCCTTTTTTATTCTGTTTTCTTTTAGTTTGGAATTTTGTGGGTTTGAGTTTTTGAAATTGAATATTGATTCGATGTGGTTGTTTGTTTGTAAAGTAGTAAAATTTATATATATGGCAATATAATATTTGATTAAACTATTATATAATGCATTACAGTAGAAGCTAAGGTTTCTACTGTAATTCTGTTAGTTTGGGTTTTGGGAAATTAGTAAGGGTGTGGGGCATTACTGTTATTTCGGGTGTGGGGCATTTCTGTAAGGGTTAAGGTTAGGTCTGTTAGTTAGGGTTTTGTTTAATAATGCCAAATATTATACTTTTTTTTTTTTTTAATTTGGTATGCTGCAATTTGAAATTGAAACTTTCATATTTTTACAGATCCAGATGCCCTATTTACAGTATATGTACATTATAATGGACACAAAGGGGAGTACAGTTATTTTGATGGGGAGGTTGCATATATGTGGAGCT
>CANXYC010862343.1:0-16040 GCA_948193065.1 Aleurites moluccanus | reverse complement strand
AAGTTTGCATTTCGTAACTGGTGATGTAGTGATGCATGAAAATCAAGGTTAAACCCAAAAGCCAAGTAAAAAGTCATTTTAAAAAAAGATTTTCAACCAATTGGTAGTTCTCTTTAACTTTTGAAAAAAGTTTGTCCCCAGTGGAGTCGCTGGCTGTGAGGCCTCACCCGAGCGTCGCAGTCCTGGCCCGCC
Source organism: Aleurites moluccanus (assembly GCA_948193065.1). Classification (NCBI taxonomy): domain Eukaryota; kingdom Viridiplantae; phylum Streptophyta; class Magnoliopsida; order Malpighiales; family Euphorbiaceae; genus Aleurites; species Aleurites moluccanus. The sequence continues at coordinate 15,848 of CANXYC010862343.1, read as the reverse complement.
CTCTTCAAGAGGAAAAAAGAGCATTGGGGCATTGGAGTGCTCATTATCGGGCAATTTCTCATGGAGGGGACGAGCTTAGCGCCTTTTATTTGAAAACGATTTTGATTTTTGAAGTCGCCACCTTAAGTTATTTTTGTAGGGAAAATTTAAGGTAAAAACCCATTTTGACTCAAATTTTATCCCAAAGGAAAAAGTGCACTAGTCCTCGAAACCAAAGAGGGTTCGGGGACTAGGTTTTCGGTTGAACTTGGCTTTCAATTTTAACCTTGATTTAAAATGATTTTCATTAATAATTAAGGAATGACATATAAGATGCATGAACGAATAAATAAATGCATGAACAATTGAAATAGAATAATTAAATAGAGCGATAAAAGTAAATTATTACATCCAAAACCTTAAAAATAGGGGATATCAACTCTATCCCTTATGGGTTCTAGGTTGATCACACATTCCCCAAATAATATATTTGACAAATAAAGTTAAGCAAATAATGAAAGGAAAAGAGATGGTTTTTGTCTTTTTTGGATTTGAAGATTTTATACAGCTTGCCTGCATATCCCGTCGAATAGGAATCAAAACCCACGCAGTTCTTACTTCTCACGAAGGAGGGTTGATTTTATGCCCAATTTATCATGTTTTGATTCTTTATTTTAATGCTTTACCAAAATAAAGAAGATGAGTTAGAAAATGTACCTTTGCCCTAGCTTCTAGGGATGCTGGCGGACGGAGTGCTCTTCCGGAGCGGAGTTCCACCTTAGATCAGATGACGCCTCAAGGTGATAAGTCGGGATGCCTTCTTAGCTCTTAAGAAAGTGAATCGATGGAGGGACCTTGCTTTGATGAAAGATTCAACTAAGAGGCTCAACACGCCCCTAATGGCAACTCTTTTAAATTGAAAGAGAGCCAAAGAAGAAGAAAATATCACTTGGAGAAGAAAAAAGACGAAATCTAGTGACAAAATGATTTCTTGTCTTTTTTCCTTGCTTTTTGCTAGCCTGGGCGTGTTTCTGGCTGTTATTCCTTCGTTGTTGTTGTTTAAAGGTGGGGGGAGGCCCTCTACTTATAATAGGAGCTGCGGGGGTCAAATCCCATCAATTTTCGATATGGGATTCATAAAAAATTGGATGAAATCGTCGTTGCCGCCAAAAGGGGGTGGCGACAATGCCACAGTGCCTTGGCGGCACAGGCCCTGAAGGAGGGCGGCAGCCACGGCAAGGAGCCACGCTGTAGCCCTTGGGCTTGCCGGCTGCTGCCTAGATGGGGTGGCGGCGGTGCCACCCCCCTCTGGTGGCAATGCCAAGCTTGGAGGGCGGCACCAGTGGCCCGTCTTCGTTCTGAGGACGTTCCGGGTCTGTCCGGGTATGGGTTCGATTCCGGGGAATGTCGTTCGGGTCGATGCGAGTCCGAGGGGTGTAAAAATGAGTGTTCACAATATATTAAGTTAAGAATAGTGAATTTCATTTTGGTCCTTAAACTATCAAGTAATCATACTTTGGCCCCAACTTCTTCTCCAATTTATTCTAATAATTCTGTTAAGAATTGAATTTCAAAATGGGAATTCAAAAAGCTTATTTTTATTTATACTTATTTATAAAAATAGTTTCAGAGTCATTCTAAAACTCAGACAGTCCAATTTCTACTATATCCCTCAAAGTTCCATTTATTTATAATTTTGCCATCACTTACTTTTTTAGTGTTCCTAAATATTTTTCGCTTCTTTCTTTTTACTATAATTACACATGCATATGTATGGTCCTTTACCCTCTGGTCAGAATAAGAAATTTATCTATCGACCAAACAGCTATTTTCTCGACAGTGTTTTCGACGCCGACGATTTCCGAAAAATTATCTCATATGTGTTCTAACTGCATCTCTAAAATTATTTATAGTCATTTCGATGATTTCAAACTATAAACTGAGAACAATAACATGCATTTAAAGATAGACCTTTCTGGGGTATTACAATGAATTTCCAGTTAGTGATCAAAATAGAAAGATCATTATAGTTTAAGTATCAATGGTCTCATTTACCCCTTGAACTTAACCATACTTGATTATTTGAATGTCTTTATTTTTTTTAATTTCCACCTAGGTTGAACCATGCATGATCATTCCTCTCCCTTTCCCTTGCTTGGTTGAACCCCCTCTAGCACTAATAATGCATCATTTTATTTTATATGACCTTGGATAATTGAATAACAATTGAGATTTTTTATGAGGTGTTTGTGTTAGCTGAACTTATTAGCCATGCAAAGCCATTGTATTCTTGTTTCAAAATTTCCCACCAAGTGTTCAATGAATCTTCCAATAAACCTAAACTTGTGCCTACCAAGTGTTTGGCGAAATACTTAAAAGAGCAAACCCTATGTCATTTAAGTGTTACACAAAAAGCTTAAAAGAGCAAACCCCATGTTGTTTAGTGATCGATGAATTGCCTAAAAGAAGCATAAATAGAACCATGAAACCTATGCCTTTCCCATTTAACCTACCATGGCCGAACTCCATATTCTCCACTTTGCATTGTTTATTAGCTAGTTATTTCTCCATTTATTTGATTACTACTAATTATTGTTCCATTGTTCTTTGAATCATCCAAATGAGTTCATATTGCTAAAATTGCTATTATCATTAATTTATTTGATGTGAAATGAACCTTCTTATATATTTAATATGAGATGATATGACAAAACTATCCAACCGATAAGGTAGGGATAAAAACATTAGCATTGTGCACAATGAATAACTAAGGGGTAACGTCCTAACCATAAGGTCTGATTAACCTTATGTAAATTAAAAAAGTATGCTATCAGGATATATAGCAATATACTTCTAACTATTTAATGATGAGGCCCTTGTATATTTTTGTCCTACATCATAATTATTTGATTTCCTTACTACTTTATATGTTGTAAATTTGCTTAATTTGAATCATTTCTTCTTTGCTTCTTTCCATACTTATTAAATATCTTATTTATTTTATTTCCTATTGAATTTGTATCTTGAACCTTTGGTGTGTCTAATCTAGATTACCTAGCCCTTTTAAGAATGGTAACATATTTATTACTCACTGAGTTTTACTCATTCTTTTAGTGGTTTAAGATTTTTAAGTTCAAAGTAGTAGAAGCAGATCCAAAGGCCTTCCTTCCTCGACTTGTTGGAACCTACCAATTAATGTAAAGTTTCTCATTTTGGAATGTTTTGCTTTTCTAGATGCTCTATAGATCTTGAGGAGTAGATTTACTTCTACTTATGGAGTTAATCTATTAATTATGCAATATTAAAAGATCAATCATATTTTATGTGTAATGTGTGAAAAGAACCCAATCAGATAATGAGTTGAATGATAACGTTATGTTAATTAAATGAATGAGTAAATGTGAATATGATAACAATGCAAAAAAAAATATGATAATTAGCAAGATTCTATGGGTATAGGTTGTTATAAATGATTTCCACATTCTAGGACCATCATATCTTCAAAGTGGAGATGTGATAGGCTGATTATTATACTCAACAAATAAAAATAATAAGGATGAAGAAAATTTAAAAAAAAAGAAACACGTATATGTACATTCCATAAACTTAGTAAAAAAATAATAGTTTTTTATTAGACCTTTAGTGTTCTAATATACTCATTTTGATAGGTACAAACAACTAATCTTGTTTGTTTGATTATATGCAAGGTTCACTTTTTCAGATTGCTAATTGCTGGTATGTAGCTCCCGCTGCACTTTTAAGCAACCCTGGCTACTTAAGTTCTGTCACATCCCGTTTTTGAGACGCAACGGTCCTAGGATGCAGGAGATGCGAGAGGCGACCGACACCGTAGAACCCAGTATCACATACAATCATCAATTACTATCAAGTAATTAATCATTTACTTAATTACTACTAATTCTGGCATTCTGTAATTTGTCTATAATTCTTACTGCAAGTGGCTGTAACAATCATCATATCATGCCATAACATTAATTATACTCCATAATATGTCATATATATATGTTCATAAAATAACTATACCATATACAACCTATGGAGCAGCTAAAATATGAATATACAAAATATAGTATTTAAATTAATTACACTACTAAAAGATACTGTAGGAATCCACAAAGAGTCAAAAGCTGGGATTTTTGCCTCCTACTCTGCACCTGGAAAGGGAAGCAATGAAAGGGGTGAGTATATCAGATACTCAGTGAATCTAATATGCATCGATTATAAATATGAACTAGTACATCAATAAAGGATAAGCAGATGAAATAATGATGTCAATCTGCTTAAGGATATCAAGATACAAAATCAAGTTACAGAAGATGACTGTAAAGTCAATAATCAAATCAATAGAAAGTCTATCATATGGATAAGACAGATATAGGGCCATAAAATGCATATAACATGTATCATCATGTATATGTGAACATAAGACTGATTAGGTCTTATGGCTAGGACTGTTAACCCTTTCCAGCTAGGGTATCATTATACAATGTGCACATTGCCGATAGTATGTAACCACTACCCTATCAGAGTGGCAGCTCTGTCAAACCACATCAGAGTCAATAAAAGTAAGAAACAAGTCATTAGATACCATTACACAATAATGGTATCACCAAATGTCAATAACTCAATATCAATCAATTCAAGTTGCAATACAATCAATGGAATAGTAATACCATATAGATATACAATGACAAATGGTTTGGCAATTAACAATGGGATGGAACATAGGTTGGTCATACATGAACAAAAGGTTGGCACAATTGGCATGCCAATGTCACTGGTGACGATGGCATTCAAATGGTAGGCCTATGGATGAAGAAGTGATGGGACAATGACAAAATGAACTAGATATTTTGTCAAACACTTGGTGTGCAACAAAAAATAGACAAATTGATAAGGTTTGGGTGCAACTCCAATATTGTGCTATTAATCAATAACAACTCACAATTAAGGCAATATGATAGGAATTATAAACTTAACAATAAACAACATTTAAAGGATTCAAAATGCAAGAGAAATCAAGGCAAAAATAAATTAAAAATCAAAGGCAATATGCCTTACTTAGGTTCGACCAAAATGGCCTTTTTGAGAATAAATTACAATCAACATTTTAACACTTTAGGCATGTAATTTGATGCATATAAGACTCACCTCACACTTCAAATGAGCTTGGAAAATTGATTTTTCACCTAAAGTTTCAAAGGAGGCAAAATCAGCAACTTTGCAAATCTTGATTTTCTACATCAAACCAACTATAAATAATTCATCCATTAGCCTCCATTTAACATATTCTAAGTTTAATTAACATTAACTAATACAAAATCAAACGTTCATTTCATAGAACTTCAATATAGGATTTGGAATTGAGGAAATTCTAACAAATGCATCAATTGTACAATCAAACACAAAACCCATTCTAATCATCATCTAAAATATCTAAATCAAACATAAAACTAAACAAATCAACTTGTTACCTCTAATGGGTGGTTGGGCCGAAATCTACAAGTCAACCAATCTTGAAATTTCTTGATTTTCCAAGCAAACCAATGATGGAAATCAAAGGATTGATGGTTTGATTCAAGTTTTTCTTAGGTTTTCTATTGAAACAAGCTTGAAAATTTGGTAAAAGAAAGGAATGGTGGTTCATCCAAGCAAGAGGAAGAAGAAGAAGAAGAAGATGACAAAAAATGACTAAGTGTTGCTTATATACTAAGTTAAAAATGGCAAATTATATTTAGGTCCTTAAACTTTCCATAAATCATACTTTTGTCGTATTTCCTTCTGTAATTTATTTTGACAATTCTGTTGAGAATTGGATTTTAAAGTAGGGATTCAAATAGCTTATTTTTATTTATACTTTATTATAAAAATAGTTTCAGAGCCCTTCTGAAATCCAAACAGTCAATTTTCGACTATGCCCCTAAAGTTTCATTTATTTATGATTTTGACATTACTTATCTTTTCAGTGTTCCTAAATATTTTTCACCTTCTTATTTTCACCATAATTACACATATATTTATATGATTCTTTACCCCCTAGTCAGAATAAAAAATTCATCTGTCGACCGGACTACTATTTTCTCGATAGTGTTATTAACACTGATGTTTTCCGGGATAGTATCTCATATGCATTGTAACTGTGTCTCAAAAATTACTTTTAGTTATTTTGATGATTTCAAACCAATAACTGATAATATTAAGATTCAATTATGGTAGGCTTTTCTAGGGTATTACAAGTTCAATGAATGTAAAATCTGAGAAAAGGTTTATGTAGCCGCCGCTACTAAATAAGTCGTATCCGCTATGCAATAGTAGCAGCCTCTACAGAGTGATCTAGAAGACAAAGTAGCTAAAAGTTGGGGATCGAAGTTTAGTTGCGCCCACTACAAGTTATATAGCCCCTGCTACCAACATAAGTACCCACCGCTACATAAGTTAACATTGAGAAGCAGCCGCTAGAAATTTGTCACTGCCGCAAGCTTCAAGTCCAAAAGGTCCAAAAGTTCAAGGGTCAAAATAGCATAGAAGTAGCGCCCACTACTGAGAGAGCTCAGAGACACATGAGCTCTTTGGAGAAATTGGAAGAAGTGTTGCGTCCACTATAAGTTAAGTAGCGCCTACTGCTTATAGAATTCACTACCACTACAGAGAAAGTCACGACCGTAAAGAACTTCATTCTAAGAAGAGTCGTGCCTACTACAAGTTAAGTAGTTCCCGCTACTTACTTAGTAGCGCCCACTACTCATTGCGTAGTTCATTACACTTCGAAATTTGATAGAAAAATAGTCATTATAAGTACGAAGATTTGCATTAAATGCACATTTAATGCACCCAAATGACTCTTTTAAGATGAAGACTTTTTATATGGGTTGGTATGAAGTTAATAGGGTTAAAAACAACCAATCTAATTACATTAATTCATACCTTTGAGTATTCAAGTGTTCTTAAGATTAATATTTGATTTTTCTATAGTAAAAAGAAATAATTGATATTGTTCAAAGTTGTTGAAGGGTAATTAATTTATGAGAGCTGGGTAAAAGTTATTGGTTAATTTTTTTCTCATATCTTGTAATTCTTGAGGGTTATATGTGAGCCTATTTGTAAATCACATTGTAAGGACTAGTGTGAGCCAAAACACTTCGAGGTTTGATCTTAAACCTAGAAAAAGGATCAAAGTTAGTGAAATACTCAAGTGTGATCTTGAGGAGTGGATGTAGGATTGTTTTGACCGAACCACTATAAATTCCTTGTGTGAATTTTCTCTCATTCTTCTCTTTAATATTTTTAAGTTGTCATTAATTTTTAAAGACAACCAATTCACCCCTTTCTTGGTTGCTAAGGCATTTTCAATAGGTATCAGAGCTTTGAAACCACTTTTATAAAGATTTAACCATCTTGGATCAAAGATCATTTGGCAAACCAAGCAACTGACATCATTGAAGGCGGTTCCACCATAACACCGCCTTACTTCAATGGCACTGACTATCCCTATTGGAAAAATAGAATGGAAATCTACATGGATAGCAATGGCATTGATATTTAGGAAGTAGTTGAAGAGGGTTATACGGTTCCTACAAAAATCATTAATGATATTGAAGTCATCAAACCAAAAATTGAATGGACACCGATGAAAAAGAAAGCAAATGGGAGGAATCAAAAGAGAATGAACACTCTCTATTGTGCTTTGAGTAGAGAGGAGTATGGAAAAATCTCCCATTGCATTTCGAAAAAGCAAATTTGGGACATTCTTGAGACCACTTGTGAAGGAACAAATCAAGTTTAGGGTAAGAAGATTCAAATTCTTACTCACAAATATGAGCTCTTCCAAATACTACCCAATGATAAGGTATTTATGTCACAACCCAACCTGGGAGCCGCAACGATCCTAGTGTGCAGGTGTTGCTAAGCTACCAATACCACGAAGAACCCAATAATATGTATGATATGGCAAGCAATTCAAATATTCAACTTAAATATAACTTAATAATTCTACAGAAATTTTGACAACATCTCCTCTAATATATGACTATACCCCGCTGTAGAAAAAACAATAGACACTTCCAATATAACTTTATCATCAATAGTCAACTCAACCTCCAATATCAACTCAATATATATATATATATATATATATATATATATATATATCAAACTATACTCATCCATAGCATAATTTATATGCAAAACTAAAAGAAATACAAGCACACATATAAATGTCACTCCTTAGGTTACAGTACCATGGAATCTCTAATAATGTACAAATATTTACTTATAATATTTAAGACCTAAGTATTACATGTAACTAGTAGCAAAATTCCAAGGCGAGGATAGAAAGTGCCAATGGAATTCGAGTCTCACTGCGGCCCTGAAAAACAATAACAACTACGGGGGTGAGTATAAAAATACTCAGTGAATCTATATATATATATATAAATGCAGTAAATGTTCATAATACCATGATCGCACACAAATGACCTGTAGAATAATATAAGATGACAAATAAAGGGTGAAACAAATATCCATATGAATATCCAGTGTATGAGTCAACTCTCATATGATATAACAGGATTGGGTCCAATGAAAAGTGCAATCGCACTGTAATAGCACAATTGTGCATAATCCAATTTAGAGAATATGACACCCCTCCCTAGCAAGGGTCCAATGAACACCAGTATGCACACAGTCGATGGAATTACCCGCTACACCATCGAGTTAGCCTTGTTATAATACCATATGGGTGTGTCTCTATAGAACAATAAAAATAGCATAAATACAACTCATATAAGGGTGGAACAATCCAATATATTTCCATAATGAATAATATAATAAGTTAGGGTCAAGTGTCAAAAATGGCCTGAGGGGCCCAATTGCGCTGCCGCAATTGGCACTCGTCATTACGGGCCTGTTTTTGGATTTTTGAGTAGTTTCTAGTTAACTATGCTATCAATGGATTCAGGTAGACCATGAGGTACCATTTAAAAGCTTAGGGAAAAACTAGATGATTAGGCCAAGTGGGGGTTCAATTGGCTTTTTAGGTTTCATTTTATAGCAAGTCAAAGTTTAGGTCGATTTAAGTCATTTCAGTGGGCCTGTTTCGGGGTAAAAATGAACTGTAGGTGTTTTTGGATCGCAAGTGTTGGTTTATCATTCCAAATGACATTTTATAAGATATATGATGCAAATCATGCATAATTATACATGTAGACTCACCTTTTATACAAACTGATCACTTTATCTCCCAAAACACACTCGGAGGCCCTAAGTGGCCCGCGGGTCGACACTCCCAGCTGGAGTACCCGACGGTTCACCTATTTCCAAATATAACTCTCCGGTAAGAATTGAAAACATTACAAAACACATTATTCACATCAAAGGACATCAAACATATACAATATATACCATAGACATCACATTACACAATTTTCACTTTTTCCAATCCTTTATGCATCAAACACATTTCTATCACCACATTTGACTTACATTTCATATATTCATCACTATTATGCCAAGTTAAGAACTTATATACACTTAGTTCAACATTCCATATCAAACATACAACTAATTCCAAGTTTACATTCCAAGTACTTATATCAAACACCATTTCCATATTTAAACTTATACATTTGCATTACATACATCATTAATCCATATTCAAACCCTTCCTTCCTAATTGCTTCAACCTAACATATTAAACCTATAAACTAAACATGGTTTGGCCTAGTTAGAATTCACTCCATTTATTCATTTTTCAACACCAATCATTCAAACAACATTAATACATATCAAATGCATAACATTCAAGCTTTCAAACCTATTAAACACCAAAGCATCATTTCACTTTTTGAACATCATCATTTCGACCAACCATGAATTTCCACCAAATGGATTTATTTCCATCAAATGGATACTAATTCATTACAAATACATCAAATACAACATATTTAAGCCAAAATTCCATCAAAATAACATATTTGAATCTTACCTTTTCCAAGTTAGGTTTTCCTTCCAACTTTTGAGTTTTCTTTCAACCTAAACACATATTTGATACTAATTACTATCAAAGAACATCTTAAGATCAAAATTAAACTAAAAGAATGGTAAAATCACTTACTTATTCAATAGTTCTTTGAAATCTTCAAAGCTTTGATTTATTAACTTTTCTTGATTTTTCTTTGATTCTAAGGTTATAATTATGTTTAGAATGATGGAATTAGCTAGTTTGAATAAAGAAATGAAAGAAAACAACTTGGTTTGTTAAAGAACAATGGTGGCTGAAAGTTGCTTAAGGAAGAAACAGAAAACTTGAATGAAAAATGGCCAAGGAAGAAGAAGAGGTGGGAAAATCCATCTAAATATCATGTTTATGACCCTATACATTGATCTTATAGTAAAAATTATGTAACCTATCTTACTAACCATTCAATTCTTGATCTTTTCATCCAATGGTTTGATTTAGGTTAACTTAAAATGATTACCATAGACTTGCATACATCATATAAGTCCATATACTTTAGGAAAAGACTATACTACCCCTAGTTCGAATTGGATCCCTATCCGATTAACTTTTTTCGGAATTATTTTCTACCGGCTTTAATCTTCCAACAATAATTCATATGACTATTATACCTCTATTTTCATGTCCTAATATTCTCCTTTACCATCAAATATAATGTTAATTTCCACTAAAAACTCAAAGGGTGTGAAATAATCATTTTGCCCCTAGTTCACCAAAAACTCAATTTTACCTGATTGCTTCCTAATAGCCTTTAAACCCCCCTCTATTCATACAAACACATCATATAACATGCATACATGTCAAATTCAAGCATTACCATATAATAAATCACAACATTCAAATCAAGTCAAAATGCTCAAAGTAGCCCTTTGTGGTTCAGGTACTAGGTTTTTGACTAAGGTGTTACATTCTACCCCCTACAAATAAATTCATCCTCGAATTTACTTTAAGGCTATAGGGTAGAATAAAAACCTGACACATGAAATAGGTGGGGGTACTTGTGTCTCATCTCAGTCTCACTCTCCCAAGTACACTCTTTTACACTTCTGCTATGCCACAGTATTTTAACTATTGGAATGCTCTTATTCCGAAGCTGTCTAATCTGATGATCCACAATCTGTACTGGTACTTCCTCAAATGATAATGCTTTATCAATTTCAATCTCTTGGGGTTAAAGCACATAGGATGGATCTAGAACATACTTTTATAGCATAGAAATGTGAAACACTGGATGTACGTGACTCATATTAGGTGGAAGTGCTAGTCTGTATGATACATTACTAACCCGATCCAAAATCTCAAAGGGTCCAATATATCTTGGTGACAACTTGTCTTTCTTTCCAAACCTCATCACTCCTTTCATTGGAGAGATCTTCAGAAATACATGGTCACCCACTGCAAACTATACATCTTTTTTTTTTTTTGGATCTGCATAACTCTTCTGCCTGCTAAAAGCAGTCTTTATCCTTCTATGTATAATAGGAACTTTCTCCATTGTTTCTCTGATCAAATCTGTCCCCTCTAACTGTTTTTCACCTGGCTCCACCCAACATATAGGTGATCTGCATTTCCTGCCATACAAAGCCTCATATGGTGCCATCCTAATGGTAGAATTGTAGCTATTGTTGTAGGCAAACTCTATCAATGTTAGGAAGCGATCCCAACTACCTTTTAAATCCAACACACACAACCTCAACATATCCTCCAATGTCTGAATGGTTCTTTCTGATTATCCATCTGTCTGATGATGAAATGCTATGCTGAAATGCAATGTAGAACCCAATGCCTCTTGGAATTTTTACCAAAATCTAAAGGTGAACTGAGTATCTCAATCGGATATAATCACTGATGGTACCCCATGTAACCGTACAATTTTGTCCATATAAAGCTGTGCATACTATGCAGCTGTAGCTGTATAAGTTGTCTTTACCTCTAAAAATTGAGCTGACTTGGTCAATCTATCCATAATCACCCATACTGAATCATACCCTTTCTATGATTTTGGCAATCCCACCACAAAATCCATCGTTACTTGTTCCCATTTCCACTCTGGCAGCTGGATCTCTTCAAGCAAACTTTAAGGTTTCTGGTGTTCAAATTTCACCTGTTGAGAAGCTAAGCACTTGGAGCCAAACTTTGCTACACCACCCTTCATGTTTGGCCTCCAATAATATACCTTCAAGTCATGATACATCTTTGTTACCCCCGGATGAACTGTGTAAGGAGAGTAGTGAATTTCCTACAGAATCTGTTCTTTATACCCCTTTAACATCTGAAACACATAATCGCCCTTTACATTTTAACTCATCTCCTTCAATAGAAAAATCAGGAGCTTTACCATCTCGAACCAAGTCTCTGATCTTAACATATTATGGATCTTCATTCTGGGAATTCTTTATCTCATCTATTAGCAATAATTTCACTTGAAACTGTGCTATCAATATTGTCTCTTGCCCTGTGATTCCAAATCCAAAGTTAAACCCTTAGCCATCAACTCCCGCAATTCTCGTACCAAGGGTCTTTCTGAAGCAGTCATATGTGATAAACTTCCCATTTACTTCTTACTAAGAGCATTTGCTACCACATTTTTGTAATACCCTAGGAAGCCCCATCTTATATGCATGAATTGATTCTCAGTTTATGGTTTAAAAGCATTGAAATGATGGGAAATAATTTTAGAGACACAGTTAGAAAGCAAATGCAAAACTTTTCCAGAAATCATCGGTGTCGAGAACACTGTTGGGAAAATAGTAGTCCAACTAATTTAAGAATTTTTGACCCAAACTTGGGGGATGAAATAAATTAATTTTATTTGAAATTATGGTGAAAATAAATAGTTGAAAAATATTTTGGAACACTGAAAATAAGAGTAATAGCAAAATTATAAATAAAGGCAACTTTGGGGGCAATTTTGGAAATTCACTTTTTGGGATCCAGAAATGACTCAGAACTATTTTTAAATGATAGAACAACTTAAAATAATGTATTTCACTCCCCACACTTGAGGTTAAATCTAAATAAAACAGACAGAATAAATTACATAAAGTTTTGGGGTCAAAAATACAAATAAGGAAAATTCTAGGTCAAAAGTGTAATTAAACAAAGTTATGGGACCCAACTAATCTAGAACTAAGTTAGGTGGCCAAAAATTATGGTGGAGGAGATGATTTTTTTGATAGAAAAATAATTAATTGACTTACTAATTAATTAAATATGTTCCAAATCACCAATTCTAGAAAATTTCATTTATTTTGTCTTCATTTTTGTTTTAGTTTGTCTTTGTACAAATAAAAGAGGATGGGAAATAGGTAATGGGAGAGGGTACCTGAACCAAAAGGGAAAGAGAAAAATAAAAAAGAATTCTTCCAAATTTTTCATAGAAATCAACCAAAAATTGCTAGGAAATTGAAGAAGGAAGATGAGGGAAGAAAGGAAACTGGTATTCAAGCTTTATGGAGGAAGAAAGAAGATGGAATTTGAGAATTTAATCTAAGAGTCAAGAATGAATAAGAGATGCGATGGGTACCAAAAGAGATAAGGCAAAGAATCAAGGATAAAGGAAAAGGAAAATGTACAAGTTATAAGCTAAGGTGAGTAATGTATACATCATTATGCATACCATGTTTGATTTGTTGACCTATGAACATGTTTCCTTCTTGATTAAATGCCACTTAGTTATTGATGATCATTCTTTGATTTTCCTAAAGATTGAAATTTATCCATATTTATTGATTGCTATTGATATGAAAATGTCTTTGTGTACTGATTGACAAGTAAACTAATGCGTATCGATCGAAAGTCATTATACCATAATGTTCCCAATGATTATTGGCTATTGATAGTAATTTTCCCTTGACCCATTTTATATGTGAATTTGACAGAGCTACTGCTCCGACAGGGTAGTGTGAAAATACGGGTAGTGTGAAAATACTATCGGCAATGTGCACATTGTATTACTAATGCCCTAGTTAGGAAGGGCTATGGTCCTGGCCATAGGGTCTGATATGCCTTATGCTTACTGATACTGATCGATACTGATACTACTGGAGACTATATGTTTGCATATAGTCCATACTGATACTACTACAGGCTGTATGTTTACATATAGTCCATCCCTTTATCTGTCTTATCTACATGATACGAGTATTGTTTACCTGATCATTGATTCTAAACTCATATCTTATTGCATACCATTGATATTTTTATTACCATATACTTATATCTTATATATAATGATGTATGCATACTCACTGAGTATTTTATACTCACCAAATTAGTGGTTTATAATTTTTACAGGGATGAGATAGAGGAAGATGATTCCAAGTAAATCTCTTTTCCGACTTGGGATGTCAAGTACATCGAGGTAGAATTATATTTGTTAAAGGTCATTAGTGACAATTCTTAGAGCTTCATGGTATTGTGTATAATTAGATGATTGAGTATTATAATGATATATGAACAGTGAAATATTTAATGTTACAGTGATATTTAAAATGTTATGTGTAATGCATAATGATTGAAAACGTCAATGATAATAAAGTAATAAAGACAGTGACAAAGGTAAATGTTAAAATGAAATTTACATGTTTTGAAAAAGATTTAGAAGTGCTATGTATGACTGTTGAACTGTAAAGTTGAGGGTATAAGGTTGGAAAATTATTGGGAGTGTAAAATAATTTTTAGTGCAGGCTATGTAATTTTTAAGAGACCCGATTTTGGGTAGGGATTAAGGTTAAGATTACAAAGGAAACTCTAGCAAAATTTTTGTAAAATTTATAAGTAATAAATGGGATTTAAGTATTGATTAATGAATTAATATTGATTGAATGATTGATGAATGGACTGTTTAATGGGTTTTATGGGTTTTCGGTGACCTTAAGTCTACCTATGTCCTAGGACCATCGTGATCCAAAAGTTGGTTGTGACAATTTGCTTTTCCAGGATGATACAAAATCTGACAGTCATAATCCTTTAGCAACTCAACCCATCTCCTTTGCCTCAAATTCAATTCTTTTTGCTGCAAGATGTATTGTAGACTCTTATGATCAGTGTAAATTTCACATCTTACCCCATACAAATAATGTCTCCATATCTTCAGAGCAAAGATTACTGTTGCCATTTCCAAATCATTTGTGGGGTAATTGACCTCATGTTTCTTCAACTGGTGGGAAGCATAAGCAATTACCTTCATGTCCTTCATCAAAACACTATCCAAACCGATCCTTGAAGCATCACAATATATAGCAAAACTGCTTGCCTCAAAAGGAAGAGTTAACACTGGTGCAGTGGTTAAATAGGTCTTAAGAGTTTGGAAACTATTTTCACACTCATCATTCCACTGAAACTTCACCTATTTCCGAGTCAACTTTGTCATTGGTGCAACTATCCTGGAAAAGTCTTTAACAAACCAGCGATAATACCCTGCCATACCAAGGAAACTCCGTACCTCAGTGACTGTAGTAGGACGTGGCCAATTAGCAACTGCTTCAACTTTTTGTGGATCTACCTTTATACCCTCTTTTCTAACAACATACCCTAGAAATACTACCTCTGTCAACCAGAACTCACATTTTGAGAACTTTGCATACAACTGATGATCCTGCAATATCTGCAATGTGATTCTGAGATGCTCTCCATGTTCCTCTCTACTTCTGGAGTACACCAAAATATCATTAATGAAGACAATTATAACTGTGTGTTCCTGATGTCAGAGGGTTCAGAGAGCAGATTATGAAGGAGATTCATTACTCTCCTTATACGGTTCATCCGGGAGTAACCAAAATGTACCATGACTTGAAGGAAGTTTATTGGTGGCCAAATATGAAGGGTGATG
>CANXYC010862315.1:0-12115 GCA_948193065.1 Aleurites moluccanus | reverse complement strand
CAGATGTGGTTGCTACGGGTGATTATGCAAGAAGACCTCATATTGTAAGATATTTTGCAAGTCCACCACCATTTATTAATACTAGTGTTGGGGTGAATCCTGAAGATGGGATAGAAGATGTTGGAGACAACGGTGATTATTCGATACAACCAATTGCAAACCTTGATGATGAAATTGATGAAGCTATTTCAAATGAGACTATGAATCAAATTGTGTTCCCAACTCTAGCAAAGTCAACAAAGAAAGCATGTTATGAGAGGAAGTCAACAGTGACGATGTTTAAGGAACAGTTGGATGTTGTTCTCAGTGTCATCTCTAATAAATCCAGAACAACCTCTCCATCACATCCTTTCCCTACCATTAAAGATTGAAATGTGGTCATAGGTACACTTCTTTGATTAGTTGAAGGTAGTGAGCTATGAATGGAAGCCTCATCGCTCTTAATAAAGAAGGAAGCCCGTGAGACTTTCATGGTTCAAAAGACTCCTAAATTGAAATTAGAAAGGCTTGAGTTTCGAATTGGGAAGGAAGCAAAACTATTGGCTGCAATGTTGCCATCTACGAATCTTTGAACTGCTTATTAATGTTTTCAAAGTTGTGTTTAGTACTTTGTTATCTACATAACAATTTTAGTAGTTTGAACTCAATTGTTGGCATTGTAAGGATGATTTGACTTTTATAAATTAGTAGTTTGTACTACCTATGTGGCTTTGTGATGTGTATGTTTATATGTATGTGTATGCATAAGTGTATATGTATGTGTATGTTCTATATCTATTTTGTGATTTAGTTTTTTTAATATTATAGATGCTCTCAAACATGGCAATGTCTTGTATTGAAATGTGTTATACTAGTTTTTTAGAGCAATAACTAATGCAAGTTGTAATTTGTGTATGTGTGTGTTTTATATGGCAGGTATCCCTTTGTTCAATGACTTGTACGGTAGTCTTGCAAATGAGGATGTGAGTCATGAGGATGCAATCAAAGATGAGGAAATTAGACACATACAATTAGTTGAAGATGCTCTTCTCTGCTTGGTTGTTTATGGTATGTCATTAGAGTTCTATAAGTTAATCTGTAAGATGGCAGTGAGGACATCAATGAGAAGTGGTAACGTTTTCATCCAAGAGATTTTTAATGGGCATGAAAGAAGATGCTATGAGAATTTTAGGTTGAGAAAACAAGTTTTCATGGACTTATATGATGATCTTGTGACTCATTTTGGACTAAGACGGTCTAGAGATGTGTCAATCCGTGAGTTTGTGGACATTTTCTTATTGACTTTAGCTCATGGTGTGGGTAATCGAGTATGCCAAGAAACTTTTTAACATTCCAGAGAAACCATCCACCTCACTTCCATCGAGTGCTCAAAGTTGTATTGTTGATGTCTCGAGACATCATAAGGCCAATTGCAAGGTACATTGATAGTGACTACTGCCCACCCTGTATTGAAAACAACTCTAGGTACCACTCTTTCTTCCACGTAAGAAATATGTATAGATTATTCATCAATTTTTTTCCAAATTTGTAATGTACTGTTTTGACTTACCTCATACATAGCCATGTTTAAATTTAAACTGAATTTCATATGTTCTTCAAAAAAAAAAAAAAAAAGGAACTGTATATGTGCCATTAATGGAACGCATTTGAAATCCACACTTCCAGACAACAATGAAAAGCTGAAGTTCTATCGAAGCAAAGGATACGCAACACAAAATGTAATAGTTGCATATGATTTCAACATGCTATTACTTTTGTTTATGCGGGCTTTGAAGGATCAACCCATGATTCTCGCATTTTCCATCGAGTGGTTGATGATCTATCAACTCGCTTTCCTCCTCTATGTAACAACAAGTAATTCTTAACAATTTAGTTCATTTATGTGCATAATAATTTATATCTATTATCTTACAACTAAAACATGTCCATGTTTAGTAACTTTCTATGCAGATAAGTTTTATCTAGTAGATGCTAGTTATTCTAACAAGAAAGGGTACCTTACACCATACAAAGGGGAAGATGTTTGATATCATATACCACAATTTCGTCAGAGACAACCTAATGGTTCACGTTATCCTTGGAATGTAAAAGAACACTTCAACTACATGCACTCTTCCTTGAGGAATGTAATAGAGAGGACGTTTTGAGTGTGGAAGGCTCGAGTTTTCATCCTCAAAGACTTTCATGCAAATTTCTCATTAGATACACAAATCGACATTATTATGGCATCCATGGCAATCCATAACTACATAAGATTAAAAGGGCAAGATATGACTTTTAATGTTGCAGAACAAGAGAGTTATGACCCTTCGTCTGATGCTGGAAAGGATGAAGGTCGTGGAACAGTTGTCTCTCAATCTTCAGCCTATCGTGTAGTGCCTTCCGATCAGTACATGAACAATTTTAGAGACGAGCATAGCAGATTCATAGTCATCGAGGAATGTGAATTTGATTTCCACTTTTTTTGCACAATTTTTTGTAATGACTAAAACTTTTAAGTAGGAAGTCATTTATTTTTTGATCATCAAGAATGATGAGAATCTCCAAATAATTTGAGAGATGAATATTTTTACTTATCATTAGCTCAAAATATTGATGAGAATCTCCAATAGTTTGATAGAAATAGTTTTATTAATTTTATTTTATTTTATTTTGCTCGTGATTAGGTTCTAAAAATGATAAGAGTCTCCAATAATTTGGAAACTGAATTTTTTGTAAAATAATTCTACATATTGAAGCAATGACAAAATGTTAGATATTTATCCTTCTTGCAAAATAAGTGAAATGTTTAAACATTTTCATGAATCAACCTCATTAGGTTCCATGGTCCATTTTGAACAGATGCATGTTGTAATGTTGTTAAGCTACTTGAAAAAAAAAGGTTGAAAAAATGAAATTAAAAAATACGACTTAAATTCTTAAAAAAAAAAATACTTCTAAAATAACAAAACGACATGAATGTTTTAACTTTTAAATAAACAACATATTAGCGAAAAATAATAAATAAATAAAGCTAGAAGGGCTTGGGTCCCTAACCTCGAGTTAACTTTTGCAAAAGCCAAACCCTGGTTTCTCTTTTTTTGCAAATACTACTCTTCTTCTTCTTCTTCTTCTTCAAGCCCTGGTTCTTGAAAAGTTTGAAGTTTTGGAAGGAAAAAGAAGGAAATTTTGAAGATTTATTTTTTTCAATTTTCAGAAGTCAGGTTCATTATTGTTCTAAATCCCTCTTTAATTTATTTTTTGTTTGTTTCACTTTACTCTGAAATTTCTCTCCTTTTTTCATATCTGATTTGACTACACAACGCCTAAAGAATCTATCAGTACACTTTTCTTGACGGCCGTTTTGCCTTGAATTGTCCGTAGCAGTTGAATCGTGACGACGATTCGCTCGCGGTTTCAAAATTCTGGGTACCCAGAAACCGTTAAAAATCGGCCCATACCCAGTTAAGTTGATTTGCTTTAGAAGTCTAATTTATGACTAATTAGAAATTATTCTGTTGTAGATGAATTTATAATTATGGGTCCTGACTTGGATAAATCAAAAATGGGTAATGAAGTTTTGGGTAGTAAAGAAAATGGCAGTGTATCACAAGTGAAATGTATGAGTAGTTATGAGGACAATAGTTTTCATGAAGAAGTAGTTATAAATGATGTCCAAGATAATAGGGTCAGTGAGGATATGGAGATTAATATTATTGAGTGTACAAAGTCTGGTGACAATGGACAAGTTGAAACTAGATGTGAGGATGCTACTGAAAGTATGAGTTCTTTTGGGGATACATTATCTGAGACTGATAATTGTCCTGTGTTGGGTGATACTGAAGTTGAGTCACAATTATGTGTTGGTGATGCAGCTGCGTCGGTTTTTGATAGATATGATGGAGCATTTCAAATGAGGTAATTCTATTTATTGTGATTCAATTGTTTTATTAGATACATTCAATTGTTTTTATTTCTTTTTTTTGTTCATAAACATATCAATCAAGAACTCTTAGAGATGATTTTGGGATGTTTATGAGCACTGAATTAAATACTTTGAGCATATTTAATTTGGGTTTCTTAGCCACATTTTCCCTATGCTCAACGTCAATTTCAGTGTTCGGGTCTTTTTACTTTGTATTGTATTTTGAGTTTCATCTTTAGCAAGTGAGAGCAAGATTGGCATTAGGAACATCTTGAAGTGTGTATCTGTTTACCTATAACAACTTATTAAATGCTAAATCATGTTACCCCTAATATATTGTTCAGTATGTGAGTATAATTTTGGCATATTGTCTTAAGAATCATTTATAATGCAATTATTTATCTAACTATTAAACTAGCAATTATTTATCTAACTATTAAACTATGTAAACTTCCTCATCCACCTCTTGCTAAAGAAGCACGAGAGTTGAAAAGATTAACCTGTAACAGGAAGCGTATTGGAGCACATGCCTTTGACTGAGGTGGCTTTGTTTGAAAGATGCATGGTAGAGGATCTTAACTATTAACAACCTTCAGAAAAGGGAAAAATCCATGGTTACTTATGAAGCCTTCATGAAAAAGCAGTTGAATCTGCTTAACACCTTTTATTGTAAAGATCATTGTCTAAACAGTTGTGGAAGTTGGCTTCCTCTGTCATGAGAAATTGTTTGGTCGGCATCCTCTCAGACCGTCAATGCAGTCTAACCCAATCTTTTGTGTATCAAACAGACGCGCACACACACACAACAGTTTGCTTGCTTTCATAAGGCTTAACCTCATGCATAAATTAGGTGTAGGCTTTAGGGTTGAGACGGTTTTGTGGATTTGTGCTGCATCCACACTATTGTTAGTTGAGATCTAAGTGGCACCGTTGCACCATCTGGGATGATTCTTGGGATAATGATCTGGGTCTAAGTTTCCTTGTCGAGTGATGGGAACTGACCTTATTAATAACACCAGGGGTGAGCTCACTTGTGAAAGTCTCAATGTGGCTGCACATGAAACTCTATTACTGGTAAGCTGGAAGATAGAAGTCCACCTTGTAGTTGGGTAAATCTTTTAGGGAGGTTTGAAATGCCTGTGATGAATCAGCTCTCTTTAGAGCTAAAGATTCTCTCATGTCTTAACTCTTTATCTCTTTGGAAATTACAACCCCAGTGAATGAGAAGGTGAGATGCTATGAATGAAAGTCTTTGCAACACATAATGAAAGGGTACCACCGATAGAGCCAATCATTAATGACTAGTTAGAAAACCAGGAGTGGTCTGATTCCTAATTTGATCAGAAAGACTGCTCTTAGAAACACGGAATAAAAAGCATTAGCTGTTTCCCTCCAAGTTGAGTTCCTCCTTATTTAACATGTTCCTATTTTCTCTGGTTATTTGAAGGGAAAATAGCTTTTGGAGTTTCAATTTCTAATTTTATCATATCATTTTCTGCATATTCATTATGTCCTTTGGAATAGTCAATGTCTTGTGCAATTTGTTTTTGCTCCAATCTTTCAGGAGGAAAAAGTTGACAGACCATTGGAGGAGATTTATACGTCCTCTTATGTGGCGATGTAAGTGGATAGAATTGCAAATTAAAGAATTTCAGTCCCAAGCATTAAAGTATGACAGAGAACTTGCAGAACATAAACAGAGAAAACAGTTTGATTTCGATACATTTGTAAAAGAGGGGTTTGATACAAAGTTACTACCGTTTTCAAGTTGTACTCAAAGGAGGAAAGTCATGAAGAGAAAGAAAAGAAAAAGAGTGGAAGAGACAACAGATATAACATCATATATGCTACAGCATAACCTCTTCTCCTATTATGGTACTGAATTTGGTGTTGCCTGTCACTTGTAGCATTTATGTACTTATCAAAATGAGTATTTACCAGAGAAAAATTAACAAGCCTTTTTATGTTTGTTTTTGTTACATTCTTTTTTTTTTTTTTTTTTTTTTAACCAGGAAATAAGAAGTCTGCTGCCAATGGTGCTTCTATGGATGATGATTCCAGTAATCTATGTAAGGATTTAAAATTATTTTGGATCTCACTGTTTAATCAATGTATAACAAAAACAGAGTAATCAAGAACTTCCATGCATATCTGTTTTGAGCATCTGCCTGATTGAACTAGTTAATTTGGTGTTGGAATTGTATTTTCACTTGCTTCTGTATTTAGCAACATCATTGCTGCTTTAGCTTTTTGTTTGACAGAGAGCATGCCTTCAATAACTCCAGTGCATGATATGTATGCCTTCCCATTTAAATAATTTCTTTCAGGCTTTCTTCCCAATTTCTACATGTTTGTATTTTTCATAAATTTTTTTTCCTGATTCTCTTCTACAAATTTTGCAATTTTAAGCATATATGATTATCATGGAAATCAATAATAAATGAGAAATTATACCACAAAATTAACGTTGTTATGTCTCATTTATGTGTTTATTTTATCAAAATTAGATTTGGATGTATTGACAGAAATGATCTTGAATATTATGGTGATACCATGAATGTTGGAAGTTGATGTAATGATTGGATGTTCTGGAATGAGAACTTTATGCATGCTGCAAACACATTGAGAAATGATTGTTGATTTTTTTTCAAATTATATGTTCTCCATCAGTTATTGCTGAAAACCTACAATATTATTATGCACCTAACATTTCTGATATGGGTTGTTATTTTTCAGATGAGGCAATCAAAGCTAATGATGAGTTTGGTTTACAAGATGGATGGGCATCTCTTGAGTCCAAAGGCATAGATAATATCAATGAAAATATTCTTTGGAAGATTGAAGTGTTGCAATTGCAAGTTCGCAAGTTGAAGGCCCGGATTGAAAAAGTGGTGAGTAAAAATCCTGGGAAGTTATCCTCTGTTAATAGGCTGAGCCTTCCTACATCTGATGATGTATTGACTGGTTCTGATCAAAATCTTGCTTCTCTACCCAAAAATGGAGATAGCATGCCTGTTAAATCTCTATACACTGTATCTCATCATATGCCTGAAAGTGCAGTTTCAAGTCATGGAGAGGTTACCCCTCATCCTGATATGATTGAAAGCACAGATAAGCCTCTGGTTGGGCTTTCATGTGAAAATGTAAGTTACATCTCTCTCTCTCTCCCCCCTCCTTCTGTTCCTCGCTTCTTTCCTTGGTGCTTAATAAAGAGTGTCAAGTGTAGGGTGAGCAATTTTTCCCCATTCCCTGGCATTTTCTTGGTACGGACAACTTATAATTGGGAGTGGTGAAGGCTTAAAATACGCTAAAGTTCACCTTTACTTGTTTGGTTCATTTATCTTTTATGAGTGCTAGTGGTGATCATTGTCCTAAACTGTCTTTCCTACTAACCTGTTTTAGCTGCCAGATACCAAAATCTCTCAGATAACTACAATAAACCATTTTGGCATTATTTATTTGACCTACATTGATATTAATATTGCATTGGCATATTAATATTTTGATGCTTTGCAGACCAAGGTGTTTATTTTATTGCCACCCTCTATCAGCGGAGTTATCAGAAATTGATTTGTCCTTCATGTCTGCAGACTGAAGAGGGCCAGCTCACAGAAAAGTTACTGGTACTGACAGAAGAGCAGACAGTCCGGACTTCTGAAGCTAACCTGCCTGCTGGGACATCTGTGGCTCGTGTAAATTTTGGTGGAAAAACACTTCCAAAATCCAGGAGCAATGTTTCCAATAACAAGAGAAAGCCGAGGAGGAGAAAATCCAGCAGAGGTGGTTGGAATCGTAAATCATGAACTTTTCACCGGATAAAAATGAGTTGCTGCAAGATGATAATTATACATGCTGCTTATTCTGATGTATGTCTACCCTCCTCTCTCTACTGCAAGTAACTTGAGTTTCATGCTGCATATTCATTAGGTCTCTGTCTGTGGTAGCGAGCAGTATGGTTTTTATTAGGAGATAAGCTTGGTACCCCACCCCTGTTTTATAGTCAATAAGACTAATTCTAATTCTGTTTCGGGATTCGTGGTTATTCCCTCTAACGTGTGCATTATTCACGGATTGATCTTAAAATCTCATCATGAGGTGCAAGTGTGTTTTATCATTTGAATTACACCTCATTGATTAAGTTTGGTATAGAATTGGTTAGCTTTGTGAGCAAAAATTATAAGCTTGCTTGAATCTCCTATGAATGCGTATTTATTAGGATTAAGATAAAAAAAAATCCTGAATTTTCACGTTTTTCTCTTATAATTCCTAATACATTGAATTTTATTACTTGCGTTTTTCTCTTATAATTCTTAAAACATTGAATTTTATTACTTGGGATAAAAAGGTTTAAAAGTCAACATAGTTAATATTTTTGACAGTTTTTGACCCAAAACTACATTTTAATCTTTATCTTTTCAAAAATACATTATCAGCATCCATAAATAATAAATCAATCAATATCAATATTAAAATTGATTTAATTAATAAAATAAATATGGTATTAAATTTTATCTTTTATTTTATACAATAATTTTTCAATAATTAATTTTCTTCTATAAATTATTTTTTAAATAAAAAATAAAACATATTTAATAAATATAAGTTAATAACACACAATCTAATAAATATAATGTTAAAATACAATCTAAGAATTGTGACTATAATTTAAAAATTAATAAAAATATATAATTTTTCATATTGTTATCAAATTTTTTTTATTCACCAAAACTTTGGTATTAAAAAATCAATTAGAAATAAATTTTATTAAAATTATATATTCAAAACTTCTAAATATTATAAAATTTATTAATAAATTAAAGAAAATTTATCAAATTTAGTGAAATATAATATTGATAAAATTTAGAGAAATAATGCATTTATTAAGCAAGAGAATATACTAAATTTAGTATTTTAAAATTTGTACATATAAAATATAAATACATAAAGAAGCAACAAATACAATAAATTAAATTAAAAAAAGTAGAATTGGTGTTTTAGTTTAGTGATAAGGTGAGATTATCTTAAGAGTGAAAATTTATATTTATTAAATATATTTATTTTTTCAGTTATAAAATAATTTATAAAAGAAAATTTATTATTAAAAAATTATCGTACAAAATAAAAAATAAAATTTAATCAATAAAATATTAATATTAATACAAAATATATATATTTTATTAATTAAATTAATTTTAATATTGATATAAATTGATTTATTTATTTATGGATGTTGAGTCAGTGTTTTAAAAAATAACTATACATAATTCAGATGCTTAAATAATTTTTTTTAAAAAAAAAAGAGAGAGTAAAAGGTAATTTTTTTAATAAAATTGATAAAAATATTAAAGTGATGAATTAAAATGTAATTTTTAATTAAAAATTGACAGAAATATTAACTCTGTTTGATTTTGGGTATTTTTGTCTAAATGAATAAAATTTAAGATTTTAATGAACCCAATAATTTTTTTAAGAGCTTATTAAAAAAAAAAAAAAAAAAAAAAAAAAAAAAAAATTTAAAATATTAAATAACACAATAATTTTTTAAATACAATATAAAAAAAAAAAAAAAAAAAAAAAAAAAAAAAAAAAGTGAAAATTCAAGTTTTTTTTTTTTTTAATGTTATCCCTATTTATTATTTCACTGTTCATAGCTAACTAAAATTGAGGTTAATCCATTACGATTCTGCATTCTAATTATTTCCTATATATCTACAATGATATAATATAATTTTGTAGCATGTTTTTATGATTGGAAAAGAGCTACGGAGTCCCCAAAAAGGGAATTGTTTATTGGGTTATGAAGAAGAACAACAACCCACTTGAAGATTAATAATTAAGAACTTCCCAAACATCACTTCTCTTCTGTTAAGCTTACAAAAAGGGTTTTTCCGGTCAAGTTTGGTTCCTTGATTACCATTGGCGTAAAACTAGTGCTCTACTATTGACCAACGACAGTTTCATTTTGAATTTGTTTGAATTGCATCATATCCTATGCTTTTTAATGTTAATTTTATAAACATAGTTCAAGTTAATATGATCAAATTCATAATGAATTGTATACATTTTATTAGAAATATTTTCGATGCTGTTCTTTATTTTAAAAAATATTTTTACATAAATAAGGAGTATCTTAATTAATTTTTAAATATGAAAATTATAATTTTTTTTTTATGTCTAATACTCTTTAAATTCATGTTTTTCTTAATAATTTTAATTTTCCCCTCATTTTTATTTTACAATATTTTTTTTGTTTTTATTTAATGAGAAAATTAATAAATAACATGTTTAAAAAATTATAAAATTTAAAAATAAAAAATAAAATTGAGTCTTGAGATATGAAGATTTAAATTCACTCTAATATATAAAGAATCCATCGAATATGCACTTAATCCTAACTTTAAATTATTTAACTATTTTTTTTCATGTCTAATTTTATCACCTTTGCGGTAAAAATATTCTAGATGAAAGGCATTGTCAATTCCTAAGAAGTTAAATTAAGATAACTAAAAATAAGAAAATTAAGAGAAATTTTATTTTTATTGATTATGCTGAGAGTATATACATTTATTTTTATAAGCAATTTATAAGGATTACAATTGGGAGAATTGGCGGGGATTTATCTATAAAAAGGCCGAAATTCTTCAATTTTT
This sequence comes from Aleurites moluccanus, assembly GCA_948193065.1. NCBI lineage: Eukaryota > Viridiplantae > Streptophyta > Magnoliopsida > Malpighiales > Euphorbiaceae > Aleurites > Aleurites moluccanus. Next base: position 1,561 of record CANXYC010862315.1, on the reverse strand, counting down.
TTTTTCTTATTGGGCCGGAATGGAAAATATATTTTCCACTCTACGGAAATCTCCATCCTCATTCTCGTATGAATTCAAAATTATAATTATTTAATTATTCTTAATATAAAAATATATTATTTAGTTATCCTTACATATTATATATATAAACACATATATATTAATATTTTTAATTTTTATCACTTAAAACTATGTATTAGTGTTTATTTGTTTTATTATATTTAAGAATAATAATTATTCTTTTAACACATGCAAATTATTTATTTAAATTTACATGATTTATGTATTGAATTTTTAAATGTAAAGATGTTTATGAAATTGTTGAAATTTCTTGAAAGTTTTTATATTTATTGAATTCAATTTATTTAAGTACTCTCATATTTTTATATATATATTAAATTTTTAATATTTTACTAAACATTATAAAATATTTTTAATATATTAAATGTGTTTATATTTTAATTATATTTGGCTGAAGTTTTATGTGTTTGAGTTTTATTAATATTGTTTACATAAATTTATTTTTATTTTTATTCCCGCGAGAATAAGAATAAAATTAAATTATCTCTATTTATGAGATGAGAATAAAGATGAAAATTCTCTGCTAAAGCGAAAAGAAAAATGGGATGATTCCCCCACCCTACCTTACTCCATTGCCATCTCTAGTTATATACATAATACACCATTGGGTTTTACTTTTAGGATTTAAAATTATCATAACTAAACTTATTTTTAGACTGATAATGTCTCATGCTTCATTATCTATTGAAGTCAATCTTAATCTTGATTGTTCAGACTACAAACAATTTCAAATTTAAAAAATAAGTTTTCTCATCCAAAATCAGAGCTACTTTTGAATTGATTTATTTGCAAATTATATATATATATATAACCTAATAATAAAAAAAATTAAAATAGAAGTATAGAAACTACTCCTTAAAATTGGGTTGAACGAACTAAGTACAATTAAATTATAAAGCTATATAAATCAATGATTAAAGATTTTGTTATAGGATCCTCACAAACTATTTAAAACATTTTTATGTTTGTCCCATTTTTATATGGCAAGTTCAATAAAACAGTATAATTTTGTTGGAAATCTTCTATTTTCTTTTTTGGATTCCTCTTTTTGATATGATATGGATTCCTCTTTTTGATATGATATGATTTCTACTAAGTCCATTATCCCTTTATCTCTAAAAGAAAGTGGGTTAGTTGATAATCCAACAACAGGGTCAACCACTACTTTATTTTATTTTTCTAAGAATCTATCATCACCTCATGAGAAAAACCTATTGGCAAGCAAAGCTCTTTACCTAAATTTTGGGTGTAGTGGAATTGGTCAGATTCCTCAGAAAAAATAATAATAATTGACAACCATTATATGTAGGTCCGCTAACATGCAAGTCTTTTTTTACTGGATATTTTCTAGGGAATTCTCCCTCCCATGTATAATTTGGCTTAGTTTGGTTGGAGAGAAAAAGACATTATTATTATTAATTATTAAAATAGACAAAAAAAAAAAAAAAAAAAAAAAAAAAAAACGAAAAATGAACAAAAT
>CANXYC010862094.1:0-10175 GCA_948193065.1 Aleurites moluccanus | reverse complement strand
GGCATACTCCTTATACAAAGGAGATGCTGCCTAAATTTTTATGAAATTGTCAAGCTATATTGAGCTTGTTATTGCATTGCATGCCATATAGTACAGTCATTTGGATTCTTCGTGGTACTGGTAGCATAAGCATCACTCGTACCCTAGAACCGTAGCGACTCCTAAGTTGGGTCGTGACATCTTGCCCTTCCAAATTACTTGAATATCAATTTTCCATCTATTTCCCTCTTTTGATCTTTTTCCCCTCATTAATTTCCCATCTTACTTTGGTTGGTATCTATGGAAGGGATGACAAATTATTTTTGGTTGTTCTTTCTCCTTGTGGTTGGGCCAAAAGGATGTAAATAGCCATCCACCACTTTCCTTTTATAAACCAATTTCACAAAGAAATTTTGAAAATTGGAGAGATTTGTAGAAAATTCTAGAAAATAGATGATTTGTCACTTTACATAAATGAAAGGGCTAATATAGAATTCTTTATAATCTTCATGTAGGTTGGCCACCCTTGTTTTCCATTAAATAATTTTACTTGTGGTCCCCACATCTTTTGATAATTGCCATTGGGCCCACAATTTTCCTTATTTGAAATTTTACCCCAAAACATTCTCTAATTTATTATGTTCATTCTGTTGAGAATCAATATTCACTGTGAGGAATAAAATAACTTATTTTGGGCTGTTCTATCATTTAAAATTACTCTTGGTTCAATTCTGTAACCTAGACAATGTGTTAACGATTTGCCCCTAAAGTTGCTCTTATTTACGATTTTGCCACTATTATTTTTCCATTATTTCAATTATTTTTCCATCCTTTCTTTTTACCACTAAATAGAACTATTTTAGTTCTCTTGTTATCCATGTGTCTGTATTAAATAACTATAGATTCGAAACATAATTAATTCTTTAGACTGTATAATTATCTCCTGTATTTTTTTGACTTGTACTTAAAATACTATCTATCCATTTACTTTCTTAACCTCATATAAATTCTCAAATTATTTTTCCTTATACTATAGAGTCCAACTTTAGGTATTCCATCCTTTCTTTTTACCACTAAATAGAACTATTTTAGTTCTCTTGTTATCCATGTGTCTGTATTAAATAACTATAGATTCGATACATAATTAATTCTTTAGACTGTATAATTATCTCCTGTATTTTTTTGACTTGTACTTAAAATACTATCTATCCATTTACCTTCTTGACCTCATATAAATTCTCAAATTATTTTTCCTTATACTATAGAGTCCAACTTTAGGTATGCAGAATAAATTTTAAATAAAGAACTCCTTTAAAAAACATAATAAAAATCCACTACTATTAACACTATCTATTCCGTTCTTAAAATTCTTTTGTGGAAATTGTCCTTGAATTTTTCTCCGTATTCTTTAGTATCTATTTTTAGCCTATTTATTCTTAAATTAACATTATTCTTATCGCGATGATTTTTTATATTTATACTGTCTACTGTACCATAGTTTGGGGTGTTACACTCTACTCCCTTCAATAAAATTTGTCCTCGCATTTTTTTTATCTAATATTGTATTCATCAATATATGTACCTCAAACAATCTCCAAATAACTTTGCATTTCAATTTCTATATATCACTTATTAACATTCTTAGACTAATACTCTATTTTATAGTTTCCATATCACTTTACACTTTTCCATGTTCTTCATATCATTTATACTACACCTCATTAATATCACTCGCTTATTGATATTAATCTTGTATTTCTCTAAATCACTATTGCAATTATATTTTCTAATCTTTCAATATGCTCGACTTATGACTAAATTTCAATAATCAATTAATTATACCCTTATAAGAATTCTTATTATTCATTAGTCGCTATATCTTTGATTCTGTAACTATTCTTTCATTATAATCATACTTCCTAAGTTCCCGATATATTACTCATTATATGTAAACAATAATCCTGTCACTATCGTTTCGTTATTATATCCTTAGAGCTTTGACTATTCTATGCCTCATTAATTTCAAATTTTTGTTATTTATACGTATAACTCACTTTCAATGTTTCTAATCACTTCACTTATTTACCATTCTTATCGTTATTATATCTTTTACTCATTTTCAATGATTTAATCACTTTACTCATTTATCATTCTTATCGCATATACTTTATTCCGCACAATTTTTCATATTTCTAATCACTTCATTTATTCATTATTCTTATCGCACCTACTTAATTAGTCAAATAATGTCACACCCCAACTCCAGTGGTGCGACGGTCCTAGGGTAAGGGTAGGCTTAAGACCACCATAAACCCGTAGAATACTCATATCCTGAATCTCATACACAATACATATCCACATCATATATAGCTATCATTACAAATACTCATTTCTATGATTCATGCAATCATAATTCATACATTTATATTTATCATCATATGATATCCTCTTGTTCCTTACCGATCAAAAGATACATCCCTCATTAATAAGGAACAAGGGCAGCCCAATTATAATAATTCAAATATCAAAATAATATCATCCTTAACATCTAACTATGGAGCTCTAAAGTATTCTCCTCATACATACAATATCATAATACAAACTAGTGAATATATATCAAAATAATTACATAGAGTCTTCTTGGAGGAATGAATCAAGAAGCTCTATCTTCTATATTAGCTCCCCCTCGAGCTACACTATCACCTGAAATCCACAGAAGAGGAGTGAGCTTTCAACTCAGTAAGATATGAACATTCAAAGTAAAGGTCAAGCCAAAGGAACATGGATATGAAAATATCATAGGGTTATGTTTACAAGATCATAAGTGCTCACAATCGAATAGCACTATCAAATCATATGATAGAACTACAGAGTGCATATCATAACCCGGTTTCCCGGACTGTGACGGTCCTAGGGCACGGGAAATGCCAATGGTGACTGGCACTCGAAGAACCCAGTATCATTACACAATCTATCAACCTCAATATATTATTCATGTCTTATAATTACCATCCATTATTTTATCCTATTATTCATTCTGTTAACCTGTCAATTATTCTGTCACCATTCTGCAATTGGCTGCCACAAGTATATATCATGCATCATATATATATATAAGCAATATTTACCATCAATGCCACATATAAACAATGTTCATCTCCTAGCTACCCAATACATACCTATGGAGCAACTAGATCATGAACACCAAAATAATATAAATACAGTAATCTAAAATAGATATATACATCATAAATCCGAAGTAAGAAATCCACAGAGAAACAGATGACGGGATCCTGTAATCTACTCCTCTCCTGAAAGGGGTAAACAAACAAAAAGATGAGTATGAATGATACTCAGTGAATTTACATGCATCGCGATAAATAATAGGCACAAATAGGCAAAGGTATAAGTCAAATAAAATACAATAGATAGTAAGGATATCAAGGTACCATAAAGCTCAAGAAATAACAAATATTCTCGGTTACATATGGAAAGGCAAATAATGAGATGGACTGTATGAAAAAAAATCATGTATTCTCTAAACAATCAATATCACTGGACCATGTAGGTCACCAGTATCATATATAAGCATAAGGCTGATCAGGCCCTATGTCCAGGACCATAACCCCTTATAGCTAGGGTTCAATACTATAATGTGCACAAGGTCGACAGTATTTTCCCACTCCCCTGTCGAATTGAAAGTTCTGCCAAACCATATCAGGGTCAATAACGAGAGATACCATAAGCAACAATGGCATCCGGATATCAGTCAGTCAAATAATAATCAGTTCGGTATCAATCAATTCAATATTCAATAAGCTCAATTACAATGTCATATGCAATATGTATTCAATAATATCTAGTATGATAATAAGAAAAGACAATAAATAAAGGATGGTTCGGTAGCCGAAATTGGTGGGTCAATTAGCATGTCAATGTCGTTGGAGACAATGGCATTCAATTGGTAGGCCTATGGCATGCGAACTAATGGGTCAATGGCAAATAAACTAGGTAATTTATCTAACACTTGGTGGCATACAATGGCAAGCCAATAGGTTAGGTTTTGGTGCAACTTTGGCTTGCCTATTCAATGCAACAACAAGACACATTGTCCAACAAGGCAAGGGTATCAATAAACAAGGTTAAATGACATTAAATTAGGATCAAATTGGAAAGGAAAATCAAAGGAAACTCAAACAATTCCAAGGGCAATACAAGCACATTAGGGTTCAACCATGTGAGTTTTTCACAATTGGTGTCCAATAATCAATTCAAGCATTTAGATATGATAATTGATGCATTGTAAACTCACCTAAACCTTCTAATAGCCAATGCACTAGCCAATTGCACCAATTCCACAAAATCCCCAATTTATGGCTACTTTGAAAACTCCAATTGCACAATCTACAATTCTACATCAAATTAACCATCAATTAGTTGTTTATTCATATCCAATTGATCATTTCTAACATCAATTTTCAATTCCTAACACTAAATCACAAATTCATTCTTCACAACTTCAATTTCAACATTTCAATTGTAAATTCAATCAAATTTGGATAATCTAAAGCAATTAAACACTAAACCCATTCAATTGAACCTAAAATAACACTAAATCAACAATCAAACTAAACAAATGAACCACTTATCCAAAAACTCCACCATGGCCAAATTCTTCAAGGTGATTGGCCTCCCAATCCTTTGCTCCAATCAATAATCTAATGATAGATTTGAGTTAGGCTACCTTGATTTGTTATAATTCTATAAAAATCCTAAAGAAATTTGTAAGAAAATGAAGAAATGGAAGAATGGGAGAAGAAGAAGAAGCAAGTCATGGCAGTGGTGATGGGGAAAATGGGGAAGAAGAAGCCGAAATTCTTTGGCCTTAATAAGACAAAAATCATTATAAAATTATAACTAAACCCTCTAAGTTTCATCTTTTACACTTTGGTCCTTAAATCTTCTGAAATTTATTATGACAATTTTGTCAGGATTTTGATATCAGTGTGAAAAATGTTAATTTATCCTTATTTATAAAAATGGTTCTGGAGTCATTTTGTAATTCCGACCGACCCATTTCCACTATTCACCTTGAATTTCCCTTTATTTACCAAAATACCATTTCTCACTTTTTCATTGTTTCTAAATGATTTTCACTTCTTTCTTTTTACCAAAATTACATATAAATTATGGTCATATTTTACCCCTAAGTCAACTTTAGAAATTCTTCTGTTGGCCGAATTGCTAATTTCTCGGCAGTGTTCCTGACACTGTCAGTTTTCGGAAAAGTGTCAAATTTGCTTTCTAATTGCATCTCTAAAGTTATTTCCCATCAATTCAAGACTAATGGACCAGATACTGAGAATAAATTCATGCATTCATGTTATGGCTTTCTAGGGTATTACATTTTATCCCCTACAAATAAATTCGTCCTCGAATTTAAATAGAACACATACCTCACTACTGAAACAGGGATGGAGATCTGCTCCACATCTCCTGGTTGCTCTCCCATGTATACTCCTCCATCGTCTGATTCCTCCATAGTACTTTAACCATAGGGATCTCTTTGTTCCGAAGCTTCCGGACCTGTCTGACAATAATCTCCACAGGTAGCTCCTCCTAGGACAAATCCTCACTGAGATCCACATCCTGAACCTCCAAAATGTGCGATGGATCCGACACATATTTATGCAGCATCGATATGTGGAAGACTGGATGTACGTGGCTCATACTGGGAGGAAGAGCCAATCTATAGGCCACACTGCCAATCCGCTCAAGTATCTCAAACGGGCCTACAAACCGTGGTGATAGCTTGCCCCTCTTCCCAAATCTCATAACTCCCCTCATCGGTGAGACTTTTAGGAAGACATGATCACCCATTGAAAACTGTACATCATTTCTCTTCAGATCAGCATAACTCTTTTGCCTACTGAAGGCAGTCCTCATTCGCTCTATGATCATAGGAACCTTCTCCATAGTCTCCCTGATAAGATCTGGTCCCTCTAGTTGCTTCTCTCCCAGCTCCACCCAACACACTGGAGATTTGCACTTTCTACCATATGGTGCTTCAAATGGAGCCATACCAATCGAAGAGTGATAACAGTTATTGTAGGAGTACTCTATCAGTGGCAGATAATAATCCTAACTACCTTTGAAATCTAGAACACATAACCTGAGCATATCCTCTAAGGTCTGGATCGTCCTCTCAGACTGCCCATCAATCTGTGAATGGAAGGTAGTACTGAACCGTAGCTGGGTACCCATAGCCTCTTAAAACTTCTGCCAAAAATGATATGTGAACTGTGTACCCCTATCAGATATAATCACCAAAGGAACTCCATGAAGACGCACAATTTTATCAACATACAACTGTGCGTACTGAGCTGCTGAATAGCTGGTCTTAACCTCTAAAAAGTATGCAAACTTCGTCAACCAATCAACAATAACCCAAATAGAGTTATACCCCCTCGAAGTTCATGGTAGACCAACTATGAAATCCATGGTAACCTGTTCCCATTTCCATTCTGGCAGCTCTATCTCCTGAAGTAGCCCTTATGGCTTCTGATGTTCAAACTTAACCTACTGACAGGCTAAGCACTTAGATACAAACTGAGCTACGTCTTCTTCATCCCAGGCCATCAATAAACATCTCTGAGATCATGGTACATCTTGGTAATCCCTGGATGTACACTGTAAGCAGAATAGTGTGCCTCTCGCATGATCTGATCCCGTAGCTCATTACAACCCGGTACATAAATACGTCTCCCACATCTCAAAACCCCATCATCAATAGTAAACTCTGTCATCCGACCACTTTGAACCTCTCTCTTCAGCTTTAGAAGATAAGGATCTCTATCCTATGACACTTTTATATCATCTATCAACATTGACCTCGCCCAAAATTGGGTTATCAGAGCCTGGTTTCGACACTGGGAACCCAAATCCAACTCTACCCCACAATCGGCCAACTGCCTCAAATCTCTAATCAATGGCCTCCTGCCAACTACAATATGAGCCAAGCTACCTATAGACTTCCTGCTCAGAGCATCCGCCACTACATTGGCCTTCCCTGGGTGATAAAGAATCTCACAGTCATAATCCTTCAGAAGCTCAACCCATCTGCGCTGCCTCAGATTCAGATCCTTCTGCTGAAATATATACTGCAGACTCTTATGATCAGTATATATCTCTCATTTAGACCCATATAAGTAGTGTCTCCAAATCTTCAAGGTAAAGATAACTGCTGCCATCTCCAGATCATGAGTTGGGTAATTTGCTTCATGCTTCTTTAACTGACGAGAAGCATAAGCAATTACCTTACCTATCTACATCAGAACACACCCTAGGCCAATCCTCGAAGCATCACAATATATAGTAAATTTCTCCCCCTCAACTGGTAATGCCAAAACCGGAGCACTAGTAAGGTAATACTTCAAAGTCTGGAAGCTACGGTCACACTCATCCGTCCAAACATATCGCTTCTGTTTCCTCATCAATCTAGTCAAAGGAGCTACCATACGGGAGAAATCTTTCACAAACCTCCGATAATATCCAGCCATATGCAGAAAGCTGTGTACCTCTGAAACACTAGTAGGATGAGGCCAATTAGCTATCGCCTCGATCTTCTGAGGATCCACCATAATACCCTCCTTACAGATAACATGCCCCAAGAAGCACACCTCAGTCAACTAGAACTGACACTTGGATAATTTAGAATACAGTTGATGCTCTCGAAGTGTCTGTAGCATAATCCTCAAATGCTCCCTGTGCTCCTCCTCACTCCTGGAATAAATAAGAATGTCATCAATGAAGACGATGACAAATTTATCCAAATAAGACCTGAATGCCCTGTTCATCAAATCTATGAAAGCCGCTGGAGCATTTGTCAACCCGAATGGCAATACCAGGAACTCATAATGACCATAACGGGTTCTGAAAGCAATCTTGGGTATATCTCCACTCTTGATCTTCAGCTGATGATACCCATACCTCAAGTCAATCTTAGAAAAATGGCTGGCACCCTGCAGCTGATCAAATAAGCCATCAATCCGTGGCAATGGATACTTATTATTCATTGTGACTTTGTTCAACTGCCTATAATCGATACACATCCTCAAGGAGCCATCTTTCTTCCTCACAAACAGAACCGGTGCACCCCATGGAGAACTACTAGGTCTGATAAACCCTCTATCCAATAGCTCTTGTAACTGAATCTTCAACTCCTTCAGTTATGCTGGAGCCATTTTGTAAGGTGGAATGAATATCGGGTCTGTGCCTACAAGCACCTCTATCTCAAACTCTATCTCCCTATCCGGGGGCAATCCTGGCAACTCCTCAGGAAATACATCAGGGAACTCCTGAACCACCGGTATCTGATTCAATCATACAGAAGACCTCTGTACATCAACCACATGAGCCAAATAGGCTGAACAACCTCTCCCTATCAACCTCCGAGCCTGGATAGCAGATATAATGTTAAACCGTAACTCCTGAATATCACTCTGAAACTCAAACTCCTGCTGCCCCTCAGGCTGAAATCTTATCCTCTTCCTATAACAATCTATCACTGCCCGATGTCTAGTCAACCAATCCATACCCAGTATCACATCTAACTCAAGCACAGGCAACTCAATCAAGTCAATACGCAGAATACGATCATCAATCTCAAAAATGCAATTAGGATAGAAATATTCAACATCCACACAATCCCCCATAGGAGTAGCAACAGATAATGGAATATCTAACAACCTTCTTTCCTTATTCAGTTTGGGTGCAAAATGTGGTGACACAAAAGAGTGAGTTGCACCCGAATCAAATAAGGCATCTGCAGCCTCATTCTGAACTAGAATAATACCTGTAACAATATTATCTGATCACTGTGCATCCTGAGTGTTGACCGCAAAAACCCTGCCCTGGCCCCTGCCAGCTGGAGCCTAACTGCCACTGGGAGCCTGACCTCCCCTACCTCTGCCTCTGGCTACTGTCTTTCTTCCCACATTCTAGCTGGTCTAAACTACTGGCTGAGATATTGTGACTGATGGCTGCTGATCAGCCCTCAATGGACAAGTGTTCATATAATGGCCCTACTGGCCACACCTCAAGCATGCACCTATCCTCCTCCAACACTCCCCTCCGTGTCTCCTACCACAATACCCATAAGCTGGTATACTAGGAGTATGAGCAATTGGCCTGGAAGAAACTTGGGAGTATGCAGGCATTGACTGTACCATTGGCTGACCTATACTTTGTAGCCTCCTCCTCTGACTACTACCAGTAGATCTGTGCTCAAATCTGGGTACCAGCTTTACCTGCCAAGGATGGGAGCTGCTTTCCCCCCTCCTACTTTGTGATCCTGGGCCACCCTTTCTTTTCTGATACCTCTTCGCTCTCTCTGTCTTGTACTTTTCTTCCATCTGAGTGGCCTTGTCTATCACTATGGTTAAGGAAGTAAACTCTGTGGCAAGAAGAGCATTATGTAAGGCAATATGCAATCCCCTCCTAAATCTGCTGATCAAATCTGCCTCTGTGGGTACTATGTGAGCAACATATCTACTCAGCCGAATGAATGCGATCACCGTACTCCAACTGCTCAAATCTCACCAGGTAACGGGTCCTGACACACTCAGTAATGAACTCATCTATCAGACCCTGACAGAACTCTACCCAGGTGGATGGGTGCTCTCCATATAGCCCAGTCTCCATATGTCTAGAAAACCACGTCCAGGCCTTCCTTAGTAACAAACCCACCAACTCAATGGATCTCAGCTCAGAACAAGGTAGTCTCCTAACTACCTTCTCAACCTCCTCCAAAAAGTCAATAGGATCTGTACCTCGGTCCCCTCTGAACTCTGGTAAGTTTAGCTTCAGAAAGCTAAACAAGGAGACCCCTCCCTTATTAATCTCTCTCTTGCCTCCCTGTGCAGCTGGCTCCCTCTGAGCCCCTATTGGCTGCACAGGAGCCGGTGCCACAACCTTAAGTTGGGCATGAAGGAATGAGTAGCACAATATTGTCCATGTGTTAGGATTTCTGCTTACCACTAGCAATTTCTGATTAATTGGGGGTCATGATGTGTGGCAAGATACCGCTCATGATCTACTTAAGTTAGAAAGGTTCAATTGGAGAATTGATTATGAATTAAAGAAGTTTAATTCATATAATTCTTGTTGGACAAGGATTACCTTTTATGGAAATTTCC
>CANXYC010862010.1:0-22613 GCA_948193065.1 Aleurites moluccanus | reverse complement strand
ATTAAAGAATGACATGTAGGATGCATGAGCAGGTAAATAAGTGGATGAACAATTGAAATGTAAACAAGTAAATCAATTAAAAGAAAGCGATAAAGATAAATTATTACATCTCAAAATCCCAAAATAGGGGATATCAACTCTAGCCCTTATGGGTTCTAAGTTGATCACACATTCCCCAAATAATATATTCAACAAATAAAATAAGCAAATAATCAAAGTAAAAGAGATGTTTTTTGTCTTTTTTTTTGGATTTGAAGCTTTCATACAGCTTGCCTGCGTATCCTGTCGAATGGGAATCAAAACCCACGCAGTTCTTCCTTCTCGCAAAGGAGGGTTGATTTTATGCCCAATTTATCATGTTTTGATTCTTTATTTTAATGCTCTACCAAAATAAAGAAGATGAGTTAGGAAAACATACCTTTGCCCTAGCTTCTAGGGATGCTGGCGGACGGAGTGCTCTTTCGGAGCGAGTTTCACCTTGGATCGGATGACGCCCGAGGAGATGGGTCGGGATGCCTTCTTAGCTCTTAAGAAAGCGAATCGGCGGAGGGACCTTGCTTCGAGGAAAGATTCAACTAAGAGGCTCAATACGCCCCTAATAGCAACTCTTTTAAATCGAAAGAGAGCTAAAGAAGAAGAAAATATTGCTTGGAGAGGAAAAAAGACGAAATCTAGTGACGAAAATGATTTCTTGTCTTTTTTCCTTGCTTTCGCGAGTCTCGGTGTGTTTTTGTGTGTCACCGTGTGTTTTTTTTATGTGTTTGGAAGGTGGGGGAGGCTCTCTATTTATAATAGGAGCCTTGGGGGTCGAATTCCATCTTTTTTCGATGTGGGATTCGAAAGAAAACAAGTGCAGAACGTCACTGCCGCTGGCAAGAGAAGTTGTTGCCGCTAGAAGGGGGTGGCGGAGCCACCATAGTGCCTTGGCGGCACAGGGTATAAAGGAGGGCGGCGCCGTAGCAGGGAGCCACGCTGCACAGCGGCTGCCACCTAGAGGGGGTGGCGGCGCCCCCACCCCCTCTAGCGGCAATGCCAAGCCTGGACCGCCACCCCCTCTGGCGGTAATGCTAAGCCTGAAGGGCAGCACCTGCACTCCAACTTTGTTCTGGGGCCGTTCCGAGTCTAGCCGAGCGCATGTTTGGTTTCGGGGAATGTTGTTCGAGTTGGCATGAGTCCGAGGGGTGTAAAAAATGAGTGTTCACAGAAGAGCATGAAGAACATCTTCGTATTGTATTGCAAACCTTGAGGAAGCATGAGTTATTTGCCAAGTTCTTCAAGTGTGAATTTTGGCTGGATAGTGTTTGTTTCCTCGGGCATGTAGTGGCTAAGGAAGGACTTAAAGTTGACCCGAAGAAGGTGGATGCAATCCTTAATTGGCCTAGACCCATAAATATTTCAAAGGTTAGAAGTTTCTTGGGTTTGGCAGGGTATTATAGGAGATTTGTGTAAGATTTTTCAAAGATTGCAGCACCTTTGACCAAGCTTACTCAGAAGCAGGTGAAATTCCAATGGATAGATGTTTGCGAAGGAAGTTTCCACAAGTTGAAGACTTATCTCACCACGGCACCTGTCTTAGTTTTGCCGTCTGGTGAAGGAGGATTTGTATGCATCAAGAATGGAGCTTGGTTGTGTACTTATGCAGCATGGTAAGGTGATAGCCTATGCTTCAACATAGTTGAGAAAGCATGAGGTGAATTATCCTACGTATGATTTAGAGATGGTTGCAGTAGTATTTGCATTGAAGATCTGGAGACACTACCTGTATGGAGAGAAGTGTGAAATCTTCACAGATCATAAGAGTTTGAAATATATATTTCAGCAGAAAAAACTTAACCTTAGGTAAAGAAGGTGGGTTGAATTGCTTAAGGATTATGAGTATGAAATATTGTACCATCTAGGAAAAGCAAATGTAGTGGCGGATGCATTGAGTAGGAAGTCTTTGGGAAGTTTATCCCATATCCAAGTTAGTAGGAGATCTCTAGTGAGAGAGGTGCAGAATTTGCGTGAGATGGGAATTAGTTTGAATCTGTCAGATTCAGGAGTGCTTTTAGCTCATTTCCAAGTCAAACCGGTTCTTATTGATCAGATAAGAGAAGTAGAAGATAAAGACCCTTAATTGGTAAAGCTAAAGAATGATGCGGGGACAGAAAGAGCTTCTAGCTTTATCATAGTTGATGGTGTGTTGAGACTGGGTAATAGATTATGTGTTCCATCTGTGGATAGACTGAAGGATGTGATTCTCAAGGAAGCTCACCATTCTAACTATAGTGTGCATCCAGGTGCAATAAAGATGTACCACGATATCAAGAGTTCTTACTGGTGGAATGGAATGAAAAGAGATGTTGCAGAATATGTAGCTAAATGTCTAACTTGTCAGCAAGTCAAATTCGAGCATCAGAAACTTTCTGGATTACTTCAAGATTTGCCACTGCCAGAATGGAAATGGGAGAGGGTGGCTATGGATTTTGTGGTTGAATTGCTAAGGACTTCAAGATGCCATGATTCAATATGGGTTATTGTTGATAGATTAACCAAGTCAGCTCACTTCTTGCCAGTTAAGATGACTTATACTGCTTTGCAATATACGCAGATTTATATTGATGAGATTGTCAGGCTGCATGGAGTTCCAGTTTCGATCATCTCAGATAGAGGTACTCAGTTCACCTCGAGATTTTGGCGAAAACTTTAAGAGTGCTTGGGTACATAGCTTGATTTCAGCACAACATTTTATCCGCAAATTGATGGGCAATCAGAGAGGACCATCCAAACTCTAGAAGACATGTTGAGGATGTGCACTCTTGATTTTGGAGGAAATTGGGATAAGCACTTGCCATTGATAGAGTTTGCCTACAACAATAGCTATCATTCCACGATTCAGATGCCTCTTTACGAAGCATGATATGGCAGAAAATGCAGATCTCCTTTGTGTTGGGATGAGGTTGGAGGAAGGCATATCGAGGCACCATAATTGATAAGATATACATCGAAAAAGATTCTGCTGATCCGGGAGAGATTAAAGACAGCTTTCAGCCGCTAAAAGAGTTATGCTGATCCAAAGAGAAAAGATTTTCAATTTTCCATTGGAGGTCTAGTGTTTTTAAAGATCTCACTGATGAAATGAGTTTTAAGATTTGGCAAGAGAGGCAAGCTATCTCCACGATTTATTGGATCCTTTAAAATTCTGAGCAAGGTTGGAGAGGTTTCATACAAGTTAGCTTTACCGCCTAGCATAGATATTGTGCACCCAGTATTACACGTATCGATGCTTTGGAAGTATATCTCTGATCCTTCTCATGTGCTGCAAATTCCAGCAGTGGACCTTCAACTAGATTTGACGTATGAAGAGGTTCCAATTGCCATTATGGACCGAATGATCAAGAGGCTAAGAAATAAAGATATATCAATGGTTAAGGTTCCATGCAGGAATCAAGTTATGAAAGAGTATACTTGGGAGAGTGAGCAGTCTATGCGAGTCAAGTATCCCTATTTATTTCAAGGTTAAGATAAGTTCTTTAAATTTGAGGACGAATTTAATTAAGGGGGGAAGAATGTAATACCCAATAATAAATATCTGATTTTTATTTTTGTTTTATTTTTTTATTTCTGATTTTTGAGATGTTGTGGATAAATGTTTTAGAGAAATTTCAGAATTCTTGGTATGCAAGAATAAATTAGAAAAGTATAAATCATGTGAGTTATAGATTTTTATTTATGAATCTGTAAATTTGTTTTGGAAATTCTGTATGTGTAAGAAGATATATTCCTTAACCAGAATTTAATTAGTTCTCTGTTTTGCTGCAGTAAGTTGATGTGTATTTTAAAAATGTGAAAATTTGAGTCTGTTTATTGATCTTCTGTATATAGTATGGGTTGAGAAATTTCAATGAGATTGGATAATTGTAGTGGAAGAGATAGCTAATTTAATCAGACCTGCTTGGACAATTTTTGGAGAGTAAAGTTTGGATTTTAGAAATTCACCATAAAAATTTTATAGATTTCCTTTTGATTTGAATTTTGGTTATGATGGACATTTGAGTGTCTATTTTAAGTGACAAAAAGAATTAAGGAATTTGGGTGTCTGTAACTCAATTGCGAGCTGGTTCAGTGCGGAGTGAGAAGGAAGGTTTCCAGCTTGATAGAAAAAGTAGTGCGAGGTGATTCCTCGATTTCAACAATGGTTATAGGCTAATCGAGCTGGAGGGGTAAGCTTGGAAATTGTAGCATGTGTGTGTAAGTTATCTGGGGAAAAAGAATCAGGATAATTGGACTTATTTATCTCGCTCGCGAGAAATTTTAGAGCGAGATAGCGAGATGACTGGCGAGACAGGATTCCAACTCGCCAAAAGGCATACGCGAAGTGATATATGCGAAGAGGGATACGCGAGGTGGCATATGCGAAGAGGGATACGCGAGGTGGCATTTGCAAAGTGGAACTTGGCGGAGCGGCATATGCAAAGTGGGATATGCGAAGTGGGAAGCTGAGAGGCAGTAGTCTATTTAAGAGGAGATGCAATTGTTATTTTCACGATATTTTCTTCTTCTCTTTTCTTCGTTCGTTTCCATTTCTTCTCTCATATTTTTCAAATCTGTCCCATTTGTTTTTAATGCATTAATGCTTAAAATTAATGCATTGGATCATTAAATTAGTGCATTTAAGGCTTTAATCATTCTCTAGTCAGATTCTTCAGAAATTCAGTTTTGAGGAAAATAAGATAATTTTCTCCAAATTTTATTTTTCTTTAGATTAAGAATTTTGATAGATAGAATAGATCTATATGAGTATATAGACTCTATCATAAGTATTTAAAACTATTAATTTTGATTAATATTCAAGATATCAAAATTTATGGAACTTGATGAATAGTGACATGAATAGTAAGCAAATTCTTAAACTTCAGATTTTCTTAAGGGATTAATTAAATTAATATTAGGAAACAATAATGGAGGCTGTAAGATGGTTAAAATTATGGAGAATCATATTATAAATTATTGATTGAGGAAACCTTAATTTTGAGCATTTGGGGAAATGTCGTAGGAACAGAGGATTCAAGAGATTAAAGGAGAATTATTGACTATACAAGTAACTGAGGATAATTTGCTTTGAGGTAAGTATGAACATTGCATATGCACATTGCTTCTTTGAAATGAATTATCCCAACCTTCTTAATGTTCTCATCTATGATTCAGATGTTGTGATATTGTATTACTGACCTATTAGTTGAAATTCCCATGATATTCTCAAACAAATGACAAATTGTTCCAACTTAGTCACTCTTCTTTGGACCAAGTTCATATGAAACCCATTTGTTAACTTGACTGAATTTATAATATATGTTGATGGTCTTGTGACCAATATGTTTTCTTTTGAGATTGCAACCATATGACCCTATGGATCGAACGCTGTTTCCAATGAGAGTAAATTTATTGGTCCATTGTGCACTTTGGGAATCTAGCTGATAGGATTTTTATCAGTGTTCAACCTAGAGAGGACCATGAGCTATAGGCGTATGCCTGGCCAAGCATGCGTTTGCATTAAGGTAGCAAGAATTACCAATGTGCTTTGTTGTGATAGATAGCAAGGCTACTGATGCCCTCTGCAGTTCTATCATGTGATTTGGCAGTGTTATTCGATTGTGAGCACTTCTGTTCTTATAAGCATAACCATATGATATTTTCTTACCCATGTTCTTTGGATTGACCTTTCCTTTGGATTGATATATTTCTTTTATATTGCATGTTCATATCTTACTGAGTTGAAAGTTCACTCCTCTTCTGTGGATTTCAGGTGATAGTGTAGCTCGAGAGGAAGCTAATATAGAAGATCGAGCTTCTTGATTCATTCCTCTAAGAAGTCTCCATTGTAATTATTTTGATATATATTCATTGAATTGTATTATGACATTGTATGTATTAGGAGTATACTCTAGAGCTCCGTAGTAAGTTATTGAGGATGATATTATTTTGATGTATGAACTGTTACATTTTGGGTTGTCCTTATTCCTTAATGATGTGGGATATATCTTTTGATCAGTAAGGAACAAGAGAAAATTATATGATGATAAATATAAATATATGAATTATGATTACATGTATCATAGAAATAAATATTGAATGATATCTATATTTGACATGAATATGTAGTATGAATGAGATCTAGGATATGAGTGTTCTACGGGTTTATGGTGGCCTTAAGCCTACCCTTGCCCTAGGACCGTCGCACCAGTGAAGTTGGGGTGTGATAGTTGTCTTCATTGATGATGAATCATAGCTAAAACCATTGACATTGATAATTCTTTGTATGATTATTCTTTTTTGAATATCATTAATTTGTAAACAAGTTACATAATGAATTCATTATCATGTTATTTGAGATGATTTGCCGTTACTTGTACCATTGAAGCTATATGTGAACCTTTATATGCCATTAGTCCACCTTGTATGAATTATCGAAAAACATGACAGAACTACCTTCCGATGAGGTAATGGGTGAGAACTATCGACAATGTGCACATTGATTATTTATTAACCCTAGCTAGGAAGGATTAAGTTCTAGCCATAAGGTCTTATCAATCTTATGTTATTACACAAGTTTAAGTTACTAAGAATGTAACTAATGAGCACGATGCCTTCTATCTGTTATGTTCTATTTTCTATTCATTATGCCTATTCTTTTGTTTATGTGACCTAATTTCATTGATTGACCACTTGATACTTATCACCCATTATGTGAGCATTTGGTGGATTATTTGTTATTTACCTAACCTTTTATGTATGATAATATATTTATAGCTCACTAAGTAGGTAGTAATACTCACCTCTTAGTCTTTTAAAATTTTTAGGTTAGGAGTAGTCTGTAACGGTTTATGAGGCTTCTTTCTTATTCAGATGAACCATATACTTTTTGCTATGTAAATATTCTAAACTTATTTCTTTTGTAATTCTATAATAGCTCCATAGTTAAATAGTTAGTAGCTTATATATATAATACTTAAATATATGATGTAAATTAATTAACTAGTATACTATGAATTAAGTATTTGATGGTGGAAAGATGTAAAATGAATTATGTGAATTGTGTGTTGGAGTTTAGATAAGGAATTGAATATGATAACAGGAGATACACAAATATTATAGGAAGGGTTCTACAGGTGTCGACATATAAGGGGGTTCCACACTTTAGGATCATCATGTTTCATTTTTAGGACATGACAATAATTTAGAAACATGCAAAGATATCAAAGTAATTAACTTTAAAACAAATAAAAATGATAAAAAATTAATATTATATAAATATCGTATTGTTTTTTATGATAAAAAAACAAAAGAGAAAAATAATGATATCCCATAACTTTATTTTATATTAACACTCGTATTTTCATATCAAATTTGTTTTTATAAGAGGTGATTAATAGATATGAATTAGAAGTAATTAAAGTATAATAGATTTTAATAAAAATTTAGGGTGATACAAATCTTTATGTTATAAAAATTTAAAAATAAAATTATGCATTTGACTTTTATTTTTAGATATGTAATTACCCAACATAATCTTTTCTTTATATTGTTATATTCCTATTTGAGATTTGATCTCTTGAAATAATTGTTATATATAATAATATTTCTTTCTAACTTAAAGTATTTAGTCTCATTAACAAATTTTTTTTAGTTTATTTTAATTTTTTTATTATTTTAATATCTCTCCACTTTCTTAATTATCTCACATTCTATATTTCTTAATTAATTTTTACATTTTCAACACATTTTTTAATAAGAATATTATTGTAATGTTAAGATAAATGTAATTTATATTAGAAAATGAAACAATTAAATGAACAGATGTTAAAAAAGAAAATAGGATGTTTATTGTGAGATAGATTAAATTTTACAATAAAAGAGAAAAACATACTCATGAAAAATAAAATTTAAGTCTTGAAAGACAAAAATTATAGAAAAATATATAGGTCAAAATTAAAACACACAACCTAATAAGCTACAATTCATAAAATGTTAAAGAATGATGGTAATACTATTCAAACTACAATTCTGAGAGATTTGTATATAAAATCTCTTCGTCCACATTAAGTAGGCAATAAGATTGAAAAATACAATTATTTTAAGGGGGTATTAATTATTATTATAATAATAATAATTTTTTAATGGGAAATGTAAATGATTAATGTAGATATGAGCTATAGCATGCCAAAAATTTGGCGTATGGCTTATCCATTTCAGTGATATGATTGGAAATCAAGTAGAGCCCATTTTATAAGACTTGGTTGATGGATTTGAATAAATAAATAAATTAGTCATAAAACTCCATGAGTAAAAGATCTATTAGTACGGCATGTGCAAGAAATTTGATCTTTGATGAGGAGGGTACAGTACAGTTAGCTAAAAGTTTGACCTTAAAGAGAAAGGCCAAAAAAAGCTTTAGGGTTGTCAACTTCATACCAAACTTCAATGCATCTACCGCAAATTATTGAAGTTGAAGAGCTAACCAAAAATCCTGGCTTCGTGCAGCAATATTTTGCAAGTTATTGTTTGTGTATATCTATGAAAAGCCTGTCATATTTACATTAAAATTTAGTACTTTTAAGTTGTAAATATGCAATATACCCTTTTTACCTTGAATGCATACTTTGATATTTCATTATTATGCATGAATTGTCTATATCTCTTACTCTTATAAACCTTTTTTTTACTGTCATGCATGCATGTATAAGTTGAGAAGTTCAATGATATTATACATAATTAGTTCAAGAAAATATTTTTTTTGCTAATTTTTATAGTTATATTAGTGTTTAGGAATGCAAATTATAGTTAATTAAAAATAAAATAAAAAATAATATAATTAATAGTAATCAAAATTCAAAATGGTCCAAATTTAAAGTGATCCTTCTTAAATTTGTCCCATTCAACTCATTTGCACCTCTAATTTACAACATACATTTGAGAGTTAAAATCCAAAAGAAAAGAGCTCTCTTAACTCTTTGCCTCAGCCTAACAATAATTTATATACACTTAAATTGAGCATATAATTAGGTTCAAATTTCCTTCTTAAATATTAAGGTTCTATTTATTTCCTAAAAAATATGTTAATTACAAAATTTTTCTTTTCAAGAAAATAACTTATTACAAAATATTGATATTTAAAATTTTATAGAAATGTAAAAATTATTTATTATTGTTTATTACAAAATAATGACTTTAAAAAATACATATAAAAACCTCATATATTTATATAACACCAAATGCAAAAAAGAAAAAATCTATAAGACAAATTAAAAAAAAGAGCTCTTTTTTAATCTTTTTTACTTTATTTTATTGGTATTAATTTTTTAATTTGAAATATTATTTTTTATTTAAACATATGTATGTCTTTCTTATTTTATCTCATTGGTATCATTTTTTTTTTTTTAATTTGTATTATAGAAATGTTGTGAATTTTTTGCAAGTGCACGAATCTTTAATACAGTGATGAATAAAGTATCATTTCTACTAAAATTAATATTTTCTTTATTATTTTAATAAAATAATAATTTGATTTAAGAATTTAATAAGAACTAAAACGAGGTAAAAACTAAAGATTTATGGATTCAAAAAATTTCTAAGAATATAAAGGTTAAATAAGTCTAGAATTCAGATTTCATGAATTGACCTTTTATAATTCTAATAATTCATGATTGATTAGTTGAATTATTTAGTTAATTAATAAATTACTCTAAAATAAATATAATTCTCTCTCAAACAATTACACAAGTACCTACATCAATTTCATATTTACTCTCGTAATCACTACATTAATATAAATTTATTAAGAGTATTAGTAATTTCAAAATTCACTAAAGTGTATTTTAATCTCTTAGTAATACTAACCTTTAGTCTATTGATCTAATGAACTAATGACATACTTCCTTTCTCGAGCCATCATATATCATCTTAAATTATTATTTAATAATGACCAATTATCAAACAACTATAATTTTTAGATCAATATATTAACCAAATTAACAAGACATATAATAATCAATCAATTATAGTTCAAATCATAAAATAAATCAATTAACTACATCTAAATTCTAGAATAAAGAACTTAGCTATGCATCTTTTGTCACGTCCCAAAAATAGAACTTGACGGTCCTAGGATGTGAGACCTGCTTATACTATCAACACCCATAGAACCTTTACTATAAACTCATTAATAATTTGTTATCATATTCAATCCCTGTTTCAATTCTAACACATCATTCACAAATATATGTATATACATATACCTCATCTCACATTAGCAACATCATCAAAATTTATATTGCTAGATTTTTTCAAAATATTAAGTATGTAATTTAGTTACATTTATATATATACACACTAACAACTCACAACCTAACCATAGAGCTACTAAGAAATATCAAAATACTTTATGTTTAGAAATTTACATAATTAAAAGTTGACGGTTCCTCTGAAGAAGAATGAGACCTCGGAACAGCTACTAACTACTCCTGACCTGAAAATATTAAACCACTAAAATGTGAGTATTACTACTCTGTGAGCTTTAAATATATTATTATGCATAAAGGCTAACTATGGAAATGCATAATCCACCAAATACTCATGTCAAAGAAGACAAGTAGCAAATAAATAAGCAAGGTAATTAAGATCATATAATTCAATAAATAGGCTGTATGAAAAGAAAAGAAAATATAACAGATATAAGGCCCCGTACGCGTAAAAATCTCGTTAGCTATATTTTTAGTAGCTTAAACTCGTGAAATGACATAAGTTTGATCAAGCCTTATGGCTATGACTTAACCCTTTCTAGTTAGTATTAATAAATAATTAATGCGCACATTGCTGATGATTTTTACCTACTACCTCATCGAAATGTAGTTCTATCATGTTATCAAATAATTAATATAATGTGATCTAATGGCATATACAGGTTCACATTTGGCATCAATGGAATAAATAAAGACATGTCATCTCAATATAACAATGATTTCAATAGGTAATTTATTTACAATATAATGATATTCAAGTAAGAATAATTATATGCAAATATATCAATGTCATTATATTCAAGCTATAGTTCATTATCATTGAGGTCAACATATTAAATAGCATCGGGTTTTAGGTTAAACACTTGGTGGATTGAAAATTGGTTTCATTTAGACATTTCATCGAGCACATTGTAGGCATAACTTTGACAAATAAAAAGTAGGGTTTTGAGGCACTGTCAATTAAGCCAATTTATCATTCAACAACAACACATTCTGAAGTAGGCAGTGAGGTATCAAATTTATTCAACAAACAAAAGAATATGCTAGTCAAAAGCAAGGAAAAATTAACAAAAATTCAAAGGAAATGTGGCTAATATGATTCGGCCATCACTAGGGTTTTAGGTGGAGGATTCCAAAAAATTCATATAACATTAAATTTATGCATAATAATTGTAATACCCCAGACTATAGTACAGTAGATAGTAAGGAAATAGTTAATCATAGTGATAGAATGATGTTAATTAAAGAATAAATAGGATAAAAATAGCTATTGAGGAATACAAAAGAAATTTAAGAATAATTATTATAAAAGAATTTTAAAGATAATAACCAACATAATTATCAGTAGAGAATTTTTATATATTTTTAAGAAGTTTTTACAGAAATTAATTGAGAATATTTAGAATTAAGATTCTAAAATATTGAAAAAAATCATTTGAGATTCAATATGAAGTTAGAGAGATAAATTGATAATAAAGAGATGAAAATGATAAGAAAATTCGACTTTTGGAAGAATTTGTTGGTAGACGATTTTTAATTAATTTTTGACAATAATTTGTACAAATTTCTTTTACATGATTTAATGTTGATGGATTTTGGATTAAATAAAAATAAATTGAAGTATATATGATATTTAAGGTGAGTGAAAATGGATACAAAATAAGAGAGGAATTAAGAGATATAAATTGTCGATTTTCGGAGTTTTACCGAAACGGGTGTATAAAAATTTTGTAGCTACAAATGTTGAATGATTAAGTTGAGTTGATGTACTAAGAATATTATAAGATTTCATAGGACTTGAATGTCAATAATTTAAGGACTTAATTAAAAAGAATTAAAAAAAATTATGGTAGCAATTATAATTAAGAAAAATTATGGGTAAAATATGCAATTATCAAAAGTTGTGGGAACCCACAGTAAAATATTATTTTTAGCATTAAAAATTCTGGAGAATACCTCCAAGAGTGGCTGGCCAAGTGTGTGGAAGGAAGGAAATTTAAATAAATTTTTTTTATGTTAATTGGATAGGAAATGTACAAGTGTATAAGACCTATAATTTTCTACACAATTCTTATTTTTTTGACTTTGATGTATAAAAGAGAAGAGGTGGCTGCCATATTTAGAAGTTTTGGCTAAACCATTTGAGAGAAAACAACCGAAAATACTCTTCCATCTCTTCCAAAGAAACCAACCAAGCTATATAAGAAATTGATGAGAGAAAGAATAGTGAAGAAGGAAAGTTAAGGAAAATAAGTCAAATTATTTTGGGAAAGAAAAAGAGAAGGAAAAGAATCATCCAAGTGTAAGATAATAATTCTAAACTTATCATTTTTAATTGTATTTAAGAGTATTATGGTTTAATTTAGTAGATAATTGATTAAATTGAGCTAAGAAAGATAAAAATGAATTAGGGTTTATATGGATTCTGAAATCTGTCTTAAGGCAGTAACTTGTAGTTCAAATTCTGAATTTTTAATGATTGAATTTGAGATTGCTCAAAATATAAAAGTTGTAGATAAATATGTTAAATATATATTTATAAAAGAAATTTCTAAAATTCAAAGTGAGGAAAGAATTATTATGCAAAAACTGTGACTGACTCAGAATTAGGGTTTTAGGAAATTTGCTACTGTATTTTTATTGTGAAGAAAGTTAGAGGTAGAATTAAAAGAAGTATTAAACATGAAAAATGTTCATTTATGTCTTATATATAGGATTATAAAGGATTTTTTAATTTTATTTGTGGTTTATGAGATATTGGATTATAAGTATCACCTGTCAGAATTGACTGATAAACAAAATATAGGCTATCGAGTTCTATTGATATGGGGATATTAGATTCTGAATTAGAGAAAGTGTTAAACATGAAAGATGATAATTTATATGTTATCTAAATTTCTGTAAAATAGTTTTGTAATTAGATGAAGACGGAGTTAATTATAGGCAGGAAACAGGGTATGTTCGGATAGAAATTTCAAAACTGTAGGTTAAATTTAAAAATTCACTAATAATTGTACAGTGATCCAAATATGCTGAAATGTGGATATGTTATAATATTATGTATCTAGAGTAAATAGGAAAAAGAATAAAAGTAATTAAATAAGTATAGATTGAATTATAGGCTAAATAGAGACTGCTAGAATATGGTGACAGGACAAAATATGACTGATTGTAAGGTTAAATTAACACCATAAATTGTGTAATAGTGGGAATAAGGTGAATTTTGGATATGTTAGAATTTAATATATCTAGTTTAAGTAGGAATAATAATTGAAGTAAATGGATAAATGTAGAGAGAGATATGAGTAATGAAACATAGGCTATCAGTAAATATTCTTTGTAGGCAAAACCTAAAACTTGGAAATTGGATGAATTTTCTTTAATATAAGTATAAGTAATATAATTTTATATTAAATAGTATATAAATTAATATTAATTAAATATATAGAGTCAAGAATGAATAAAAGACTGATGAAAACTAAAAAATGCAAAGAAATAGAACCAAAGAAAAGGAATAGAAATGTGAAGTGCTCAGTGAGGTGAGTAATATACATACTATTTTGCTTGACATTGCTTTCAAATTAAAATATTGAAATTACCATGAAATTTCATTGTTGGCTAGAAATACCAATTGTATGATCCATGATTAATTTGAATTTGAATTCCAATATAGATAAAATCAACCAAAAAAGAAAAGTCATAGGTAGTCAATTGATGAAATATAAACTCTATACCTTCAATATATACTAAATTAATCTTTAATTTACTTGCACTAAATTAGTTTACTTCAAAATATAAATTTTAAAAATATTTTTAGCTTACTTAGTAATGAGGGGCAATTAGAATAATTTGAAGAGAGTGGATTATTTTATCTTCTTTTTTATTGGATCACCTTAACCACAAAAGTTTAAGTCAAGATAATGTAATCATGTTCTCCATTTGTTTATATTTTGGTGTTTATTTTCGTAATCCACCAATGTAGAATTTTGATATTTCAACACTCTCCTCTCAAGCGGAAACTTGACTTGGTCTAGTTGTCACTCAACAATTTTTTTATTTTCTAATCATAACCTATAACTAATTTGATATTTTGATACTCTGATGGATTACCAGCCCACAAGTAATTTAGTAATTGATGGGTTATTGGCCACATTTAATTTGATACTTTGATATTTTGATAGGTTACCAAGCCACATGTAATTTAGTAATTGATGAGTTACTGATCTACAAGTAATTTTGGTATTTTGATAGTTTGATGGGTTACTAACCTACAAATAATTTTGTAATTGATGAGTTGTTAGCCTACAAATAATCTTGGTATTTTGGTAGTTTAATAAATTATTCATCGATAGATAATTAGATATTAACCGATACCAACCTATTAAACCAGGATAGAAACCAAATTTGATATCATGAATAGTAAGAGGCAATTTGTGTAATTTGAAAAGAGTATAAATTATTTTATTATTTTTTTTGTTGGACCATTTTAATTATAAAAGTTTAAATCAAATTAATATGGTTAGGTTCTCTATTTATTTATATTTTGATATTTATTTTTATAAACTACCAATATGAGATTTTAATAGTCTGAATAAGTTTTTAATCAATTTTCTAAATAATAGAACAATTCATTATTTTAATACTATCAACACTTTTTTTATGTGAGATTAACATTCTATTCACACATTATTTCTTATCCATACTCCGTATACTTGCAAATTTTGCATCATATTTATTTATTTTAAAAGTCTACCTCCTATATAATTTTAAAGAACCTAAATTGGTGAATGCATTATTGAAAAAAGACAATGCAAGTAACCTAATAAAATCATATAATTGGATCAAGACAAAGTTTCCATGGAAGAAAACGAATTTGCTGAAAAAGGAAGAAATGGGTAAAAGGTAAAAGAGAGAGAATTTTTTTTTAATTAAAAAACAAAGAAAATCTTTAAGAGTTAATCAAAGATCTTTGCGACTAAAAATTTGAAGGCATATAAAGTCCAATACTCAACCACTAAAATTCCATGCTTAGCTAAGCTCCCAAATACATAGACAATCACCATGAAAGGTTCATCTCTTTATAATTCCAATACCTCACTAGTTAAGCAAACTCATTAATTATATTAATTATATATAAACAACTCCAATTCTTATACATAAAATTACAATAAAAATTGGATAAACACACTCTTCATGTAACTCTGAAAAAAATTAGTCAGATTTTTTATTTTTATTTTTTTAATTAACATGACTTCGATTAATTATTCCATCTTGCAATTTCACAATCCTTACTCGTATCATAAAAATAAAAGTTCATTGATTATTTTTTTTAAGTTATATATATTTTAATTTATTTTTAATAATTATATATTTTATAATTAGAATGTTTATTATTCGATAAAGTATTAATTATTAAATATGATTATGCGCTGCAATGTATTCATGTGATATGGAAGTCTTTTTCTAACACGAAGGCCAATAAAGCAGCCTAACTAAAATAAAAGGATTGATTGTTTGAAGTCTTCACGAGTTAGAGAGACAGAGAGACAAAACAAGAATGGTTATTTTAGTCGAATTCGTGGATATTTATTTTAAAATGAAACAGATATTTTATTTTATATCAAAATTGAATTTAAATAATAATAATAATAATATTCGCAATGAATTTGGTTTAATTATATATATAATATTTTTTTAATATTTTTAATATATAATTTATATATTTTTTAATTTATAATTATTTTTTATGTAAAATATAAATTATATTATATAAATATTTTAAAAAAATATATAAATATATATTTTTATATATTTTAAAAAAAATAAAAATAAAAAAATATATAAATAAATATATTCATTTCGTTTCGGTCCTATCCAAAACGAATTACGAAAAGATCAAATTTAAATTATACTAAATCTACCCCAAATTCGCTTTGTTGTCGTTCTAAGACCAAGGTCACTTTAATAAATGACACGCACGTGCATGACTTCATAGAGGTACTAGTAGTCTAGTACAACATGATCATGGAGATACCTGCTCACATATATTCATATACTTTTCATTCTCATCACATTTGAAACCGCCCTGTTTGCTTCTATCATTTGATTTTATCGTTTTACCATTGCTCATACTTAGCTTTTGATTTTAATTTTGATTTTACTGGTATTACCTTTGTTCTTATTTAGCTTCTAATATATATGTTATTAATGTTAAAAGTCTAATTTTAAAAGTTAATTATTAAAATTAAAATTTAAGTATATATAAATTTATTTTATATCTTATATTTAGTCCATGTAATATATATATATATTATTTTAACACTCTCATTCAAGTGATAATTAAATTAAAATAATTTTTTATTATGTTCAATTGATATTTGCGGATATATGATAATAACTGAATTGATAAAATTAAAAGCATAACACGAATGAAAGACAATTGATAAAAAAACCTCCCATTGGATAAAATTAAAAAAAAAATTGAAAATTCAAATTTAATTAGAATTTAATAAGAGTATGAATATTTTTTCATTTTGATATTATGTTATAAATGTTAAGAGTTTACATATTATTGAGAGTATTAATATCAAAAATTAGCTTTTAAAATTAGAGAATTCAATTATATATAAATTCATCCAATTTATTATATTTAGTCTATGTGAGATTTTTTTTATTACCTTAACAATATATATATATAGTTCGGACCCAAAATATTTTTTCATTTCCCAATATTTATATATAAAAAATATAAAAATATATATAGCACTAGACTATAATTATAATTATCCCTCCAAAATAAGATGTAGAACAAGTGCTTGATTTTTGAAATGCTTAGGGAACGTATCTTATTAATTATATATGCTTAAAAAATTTATCCATTAAAAAATCGAAAAATAAATCCTCTAATATTTTATATGTTCCAAAATGAAAAAAATAGTAGTCCCATCAAACTATCAGTTTAATTCTCAAATTCCAAAGAACATACCGATAAATTTTCTAATTAGTCATCACATCCATCCAAATCAATATATATATAATTCTCAAAGCCAAACACAGTAGATAGTACATGGTACCTATGAAGCTAAATACTACAATGTGTCATTATATAATAGCCGTTTACTTCTGAATTAGGATTTTATCTTCTCGTAATATGTACCTACCAATCATGAAATTAATATGATGTAATGCAGGAGAGTACTACTGTGGAAGTGCATGACAATACAGTGTTATTCTACTAGGTGCTATGGACTAAAAAATGTAGTCCCTGCAAATCATTGCTCACCCCCAATCCAGTAGGATTGGGGACGATCCTCTCATGAAAGGTACATATAATAGGTGAATTCCTTATTTGAGTAATGACAAACTCAGTGTCCATATCCTAACTATACGTTGCCTAACACGACATCGGCATTGAATCATGATATGAAATATGAACTTCCCATTCTTCATCAATGTTGAATCTTGATTCAGACCGCACAAGCTAATTAGGAAAAACAAAAAACAGTGTTCATATTTCAATCATAGAAATTGCATAAATTGAAATATGTCTTGCACTATGATAAGCTAATTTTCAACTCTTAGGTCATTTTGCATCAAGATTATGCAGTCAGTAATCTATTATTTCTACTAATACTCCCAGCAGTCTTTAGATAATGACATAATAAAGTTAGGGGGCATGCCAATTTTGCTCTTTAGTCTAATCAACTAAAAGATGATTTTGATGCCTCGTAGCAACAGCAATATTTGTCAACTCGCCGAATAATTTGATTTGTAACACCTTTACCTAACATTTGGAAGTCCCGACAATTTATTTTACAATTGTCAACACCGGCAAATATGCATATGTAATTTGACATCCCCAAAAAAGCATTCAATAAGTACATAAACTGATAAAGATTTTACTACACTATAACAATCCTATATTTGTTTACTTACATAAAATCTCTATTAGTTCAGTTAATGAGAAACTTCCTTAGCCGTCCATCAAGTATTCCTTTCCCTGCAAAAGGATAATTAATTCAAAGAGAGTCAACTTTTTATATTAATTTAATTATCTCAAGGGGTTAAAAGGAAACATTTGCTCATAGAAAAATTTATTTGATAAGCATTGAGTCAAGGAAAAAGAACATTCAACTAGCAGCTGATAATGTTAAAAATGTTCTGCTTTATGCTAACAACTTTGATCAACGATTATTTAAGATACTTCAACCGGTCTTCTGGATATGCATGCATCACCATTAACATTATATATTCCAATGAAGTTATTGGACAAAAAACAACATATGGAGCCCTGGTAGATAGAAAAGATCAAAAAGTAGCCCCAAATCGTCCAAATTGCCAGCAAGATAAGGCAAATTTCATGGGTAGCAGACAATGAAATCAGGTTATGAAACAACTATTTCAAATGGTGAGGAATGTGACCTGACAATAAAGACGATCGACAACTTTGGTATATCATGTGCTTCACTGTTTTCTCGTGCACGAACTTTTGCTGACCTGAAATGCTTCTTTCAGGAACATTGTTCTCTGTGCATTCGTCGTCTACTGTTATCTTTGATGCCTCAATAGTTGATTGACCATTCTTCTTAATTAATTTCCTTGTAGCAATTTCCAAGACAATCCGATTAATGCACTGGCTAAAACCTGAATTCATAAAAGAAAATAAAATCACGATTGATTATGACAATTTTCATAACAAGTCTGGACGCAATGTTGCTTGGGACAATAGGAAGCTGTGCATACAATTCTTGTTAGTTCATGCCAATTTGTAGAATCACTTATTTTAATCTCCCTTTGTCTTTAATTAGAGAGTATCAGCTAAAAATATCCTCTCTTTTTTTTTTCCTTAATGTGATTTTTTTCACATAAAATAAGTTATTTCCGTACATTCCAACGAACCCAAAAGACTATCATTTCCATGATCAAACTTCTTTTACTTCCTGAGCAGCCACATATCTTTCCTATCATCTCATACATGTCACTTTGAAATAAAGACAAACCGAAGTAGACAAGCTACAAGTAATAATAGCTTTTTTTGTTTTTTTGGTTAATTAGGCTTTGATGGTTTCAAATTCGCTACCTCGACACCTGGATATGACCCTATAACTCTAACACATTGGAGCCCAAAACCCATTGCTAGTTATATTAGCTCTTCAAGTGTATGTTTTATGCAAGCACCAAGGCTTCATGAAAATCCTTAGCAGTCCTAATAATGTTCATTCTCTTACAAGAGCCATGTTAGGATTAGGGATGCATATGGGCCTTGCCAGGGCCCATAGTTGCTTGTTGGGCATAACCCAATGCACAGATTACTTATTGAAAGAGGAGGGGCAAAAAGCCCAAATACAAGTAACATATGACATCAATTTCATTTATCTATAAATGATGCTTTGTTTAAATCTTGCACATAAAGGACTATCTCTTCTTAGGTCAATAGGAAACCCCATTGGGCCTCTCTACAATTGGGCAAACCCTATCCCATTATTCCCCGCCCAAAAAAAAATTATATATAAATATCCCACAATTACAAACTAAAGAGTTGCAAGAATTTAATCTCCCTATACCTATGTGATGACCCACATTTTAGGTAAAAACTGTAAAACTACAGTTTTTTCCTATAAATTATGAATAATTTGAAAAAAAAAAAGTATTGGCCCATGAAGATTTTTGAAAATAAAAAAGTACGAAGGGGATGATGTTTGGATGTCCAATTACAAAATTTAATTACCATTTAAAAATATATACGTCGATAATTAAAAAATTATTTAGTATTTGAATAAATAATAATTGCCGATCTATCTTCTTTAAATCTGAAAAATTTAATAGCAGTTAAGAGTTATGATTGCCGATTAGAGTTTTTATCAACTGGAAAAAATATTTTTATCTCAAATCGACAATTGTCAATCGCTCATCCAAATACCTCATAAACATAACAGTATTAGCACCCTCAAATTTTGTTTATATCTTAGTTTTAATATCAAATTTCTATTAACTTATATTCGTGTTATTTCTCAATTTCTCAAAATTTTCTAGTGTAATGTGCAAAAAACACACACACGATAACTCCAAATCAGGATGACAATTTAATTCACCCTCATAAGATATATGGTCCGTGTATTACTCATTTTTTTAATTAAATAGGATATAATAAATTTTAAATTTTAAATTCAAATCAAATTTTGGTATAGAAAATAATGATATAACCTAATCTTAATCGGCCTGATTATATTTATTTTTTAATTTTTCAAATATTATATATATTTAATATATCATTTTTAATTTGTATCTTTTTTTTATGTAAAAAATAAAGTGTATATATATAACCTAATCTTAATCGGCCTGATTATATTTATTTTTTAATTTTTCAAATATTATATATATTTAATATATCATTTTTTAATTTGTAAATTATTTTTTATGTAAAAAATAAAGTGTATATATATATATATATATTATTTAAAAAATAAAAAATAAAAACGGGTATACTCTTCACAATCTATCCCATCCCCGTTGTCATCCCTACTGTTAATTAAAAAAAGTCTAGAACTACCGAATAAAAGCAATGCCTTGCTAGCTCAAAACTTATAGCTTGTTTCACATACTGGTTAAAACTACAAATTTTTTGCACATTGGTGAAAATTTTTGCTCTATGCAAATGAAAATAGCAAAAAGTAGATGCATATAAAACCTGAAAACAAATTCAAATTCAAATCCTCACCTCTAATGCCAAAAAATAACAATAGCTTTTTGATCGATTCAACTCAATAGCTATTTGCATATATAAATGTCTTTCAGAATCAACATATAGTATACTTGTTAAATCAAACTATATGGACAATAAGGACAAATACCAAACAAGCCTTAAGCTATTGAGTTATAATTTATGAAGCCATTAATTATTGCAAATCAAGCACAGCTTGAGAGCAATGGTAGAGTGAAAACTTGTCTCCAATTAAAAAAAAAAAAAGCAATTAATATAAATATTAAACAATAAATAGTACATTTTGTAGAAGTAAGATGTTGAGGAACACATAAGGGAGCATATAAATAAGAATTATATTTTGTTGTATATGGCTCATACCGAAACAAAGGGACAGATGCTGGAGCGGAGCGAAGCGGAGTGAGCAAACGGAGTGGAGCGACAGCATCTGTCCAATCGGGGAATATCCTAGTTGTGTGCGGGTTCGATTAGTGGGTTGGGGATGCGGGGGCAACGCCCCGCAGTATGGTACAGGGTAATTATGTAATTGTACTATGGGTTATATATATATAATGTATTTGTAACCCTAGATGACTTATCTCTCTGAATAATAATAATTCAGCCGCTCTGCTCCCGAGGACGTAGGCACATTGCCGAACCTCGTTAATTCTTGTGTTCTTTATCTTACTGTTCTGCTTGATCGTTTTATTCTTGTGTTTCTATAGCCTGTTTCTTAACAAGTGGTATCAGAGCAAATTGAGATGGTTGTTCAAGGTGCGAAATTCGAAGTGGTTAAGTTTGATGGAACTGATAATTTCGGATTGTGGCAAACAAGGGTAAAGGATCTGTTGGCGCAGCAAGGGATTCTCAAGGCTTTGCGGACTCAGAAACCAACGAATATTGAGGATGAGGATTGGAAAGAATTGCAGCAACGAGCAGCAGGAACCATATGGCTGTGTCTGGCAGATGAAATCATGTATCACGTAATGAATCTAAAAACTCCTGGAGAAGTATGGAACAAATTGGAGAATCAGTTTATGTCCAAATCCCTAACGAACAAACTGTATCTGAAGCAGAGACTCTATGGGCTGAAGATGCAGGAGGGTTCAGATTTGGCACAGCACATGAATGTCTTCAATCAAATAATCACAGATTTAGCACGGCTTGATGTGACTATTGAGGATGAAGACGGAGCAATGATTCTGTTGTATTCATTGCCTTCTTCATATGAACACCTGGTGACTACTCTTACATATGGAAAAGAAACAATTAGAGTTAATGAGATTACTGCTGCCATGTTGGCTCACAATCAGTGGAAACAGAATACAGGGGAAAGTTCTCATGGTGACAGTTTATATGTTAGGGGTAATCAAGATCGTGGAAGGAAGCAAGAGAATGAGGGTTCTGGAAAACGAAATTCCAGATCAAAGTCTAAGGGCAAAAGACGTTTCGTTGCTACAAGTGTAAGGAGGAAGGACATATGAAGAGAGACTATGCAAAGTTAAAGAAACAGACTGATGAGAAACGTGATGGATCATCCAAGTCTGTGAATGTAGTTCAAAGTGACAATTCAGATTGCAGTGATGGTGATATGCTTTCAGTTTCATCATCTCAGTTCATGGATGCATGGATTCTTG
>CANXYC010862009.1:0-135483 GCA_948193065.1 Aleurites moluccanus | reverse complement strand
CAATAAATTTCTTGTAAAATATACTTCATTTTAACATACTAAAACTTGAAAAATAATATTTTTCTAATTTAATATAAATTACTTAAATTAAAATTAATTTTTGAAAAATATATTTCCTTTTTTATTTTTAAATATTTATTTCTTTAAAATATAATAAATTCCAAAAATTCTTCTATATTCATAACTTTAATTAAATATTCACAAAAAAATTATTATTTATAATATATAATATAATTTTTAAAAATATTTTAAAAATATGGATATTACAAGTAATATGACCTTGTTAGTAGTAATATTATCTTATATGGGTTAAAAAACTCAAATTTTATTTTATTTTTTTAATAATAAGAAAAACCTATTATAAAAAAATAAAAATGAAATGGCCCACAATTATATGTTATAATTTATAAATATTTATTTGTTTTACCAAACTGATGGAAGTACATGCAAATAATTTGCATTAATTATATCAGCTGCTCTGTTGGCAAATGACTTTTCCTTCCACAAGGCAGTGTTTATCTGCCACTGAATTTCCTTTGAAACGTCTCAGTTATTAGCACTACCTCACTGGCAATTTTTGTGTTTTTTTTTTTTTTTTTCACATGCGTACAGCAACATGTCCATTTCGCCCAGTCTTTAAATTTAGAATTTCTTAAACTATCATATTTTATCAATTAATTTTTTCAACTTTAATTATATTATATTAAACTATGATATAATTTATAAATTATCAAAGAGTTTATACTAATGTACGGAAAAAATAAAAATAAACTCTCTTCTTCTCATAATAAATATATTTTTTTTTTATTTTCAATTTAATTATCTCACCTCTTAATTCAAACTACTAAATTTTATCTTAACTTAATTATAATATATTCATTAAAAATATATTAAAAAATATAAAAATTAATTAAAAAATATAGAATATAAGATAATTAAAAAAGTAGATGAGAATTAAAATAATTAATAAATTAATATATTAGATGAATTAAAAATGTTAAAATATATTAATTTTTTTTAATAATCACATATTTTATAATTAAAATATTTATTATGGGACAAAAAAAAAGTAATATACACATTAAAACTTTAAAAATATAAGAATATGAAGATTAATTATTTTTTTTTACATAATTTCAATATCTTTATGGTGAAAAATTTGTGTAATTTTATCGTTAATAAATTTCTCATTAATTTTATTTTTATCAAAAAAATTTAATTAAAAAGTGAAAATATTAATGTAGAGCAATTTTAGAGACACTTAATTAATAAAACACAATAAATTTAAGATAAAAAAAATTCAAGGATCTCAAATGATTTTTTGCATTTTCATTATTTTTCAGATTTTGTTTATTTTTTATAATTATTTTTTTTTCATTTTTATAATGAGTGTATTTTATTGTTGCAACGTAGTAGTACTGTCATTTTTTTTGTACACAATACTTGTGTAGGAAATTTTTTGCAAATTTTTGCCACGTGAAATATATATACTAATCAAACAAGATTAAAATATGTATGATATCTTATTATTATATAAAAATAAATAAAAATTTATATTGATTAAAATATTTTATTATTTATAGATTTAGTATATAAATTTATCTCATATAATAATAAATTATTATATTAAACAATAATTTTCCAATAATATAATACTACTAAAATTAACCTTAAAATGAAAAGGAAAAAAAAATAATGAGCCTTTATTTTTAAAGAGACTAGAGAATCACGGATGCAGAATTATTTTTTCGCTTCGTATTGATGTATCGCTAATAACGTCACGGAAGTTTCGAGATCTAAATCAATGAGTTCGGAATAGGCTAGAGAATGCAATCAAGGGCCTGTTTGGATCAAATGTTGAAAGTCAATGTTTGAGTTTTGAGATTTCAATTGTTAATTTAAAGTATGTGAGAAAGGTAAATGTTGGTAATATAAAATTTACTTGTTAATATACAAAATTATATTGAAATATTGAATGATAAAATTTTTAATTAATATTATTTGATTTTTCAAAAATCAATTTACAATTATTTGTTTCGTAAAAAAAAATATGGAAAATACATTTTACACTTTCTAACATTCCAAACATTTGATAAATTGATCAACAAAATATTTTATAGTTAAAAAGAATATCAAGCATTATTTATTTTTTACAAATTTAATCATTATTTATTTTTTTCAAATTTACTATACTAAATATATATATAAATACATACTTATTAATTCATTAATTATTATTGATATCTACTATTATTATTAATATTTATTATCATCACATTTTATGTATTTTTTTTTTTTTTTTTATATTTAACAATAAATCCATCAACATACACCAATAGCCCACCAGCCACCCCATAATCATAATTTTTTTTGTTATTAAAATTTGTTTATAGCATGGGACAATTAGAATCAACTAAAAAAATTTTAAATAATTGAAAATGTAAAATTTATTAATTTATGAACATAGTGTAGGTACACATTTAAATTCAATTGAAATGAAAATTTAATAGTGATAAATGCATAAATTAATCAAGGGAACTGAATCAAATAAAAAGAAATTAAAGTTAAAAAATATAAAATTTATTTTTGTTGTTTTTATTAAAATTAAAGAAATAAATAGAGAAAAATAAAAAAAGATTTGTAATCACATAAGAAAATATTCATATTTAATATAAAAAAAGTGGTCAATATATAAATAATTTGATCATAAATTTAAATTTACATTTATTCCAAATGAACATCTTAGTAATTATTGTAAAATAAGTTTTTTTTTTTTTTTTGTTAAAATAGTAAAAAAATATTTATTCTAAATGAGAAATAGCTCTCAAATGTCATAAAAAATAGGGAAAAAAAAAACACGAAGGAAAGAAAACATACATTTAGATACACATACGCTCACCTTTGTGTACTTGAGCTGCCTGATTACTCTATCATTGTCGTTGAAAATTGAGACTTGGTGGTGGAAGATGAGGTGAGCACCATGCATGGCCACACCCACATAAATACGAATCCCAGGAAACCAACTTCAACCACGCGCTTCGAAAACGTGCCAAATATGAGTCACTCCCAATCATTTGCATGATCACTAGGCTGCGTGACCAAAATTAATTAAATCAATCAAATCGCATTAATTTAATTTAATTTAAAAAAATCATGATTTAATTGTTAAAATGGTTTGGATTATTAGTATTATTTCTATCATTTAATTCATAAATATATTAATCAATTACTATTATATTAAATTAATTTTTAGGACTAATTTTTTTTCTTTTTATTTTAAAGTGAAAATCATGATGCAAAAAAAGAAAAGTCAGATTTCTTAAATTGAAAGAGAGAAAGAGAGAAAAAGAAGAAGAAGAAGAGAAGATCCCTCTTTTGAATAAAAATTATGATGTAAAAAGAAAAAAATAATTATTTTATTTTAGTTTTGAATATAATATTATTTTTATTTTTAGTTTTGATAAATTTCTTTAACTTTAATATAATTACAATTAAAATTGTAAATTGGGATAAAATTAAGAAATTAAAAATTTTGGAAAAAATTAAAAAATACTTAAAATTTTGGATTTTTTAAATAATTAGGCTTTTTTTTTTTATATATATACATTGTCCTGAAAATACTAAATTAAATTTTGTCAATATTTTTTAAGGATAATACAATATGGAGAATTTTAGTATATGGAATGATTTTAGTTCTCAAATTTTATAACTCTTGATTTTTGATTCGGTTATAAAAAATTTTAAATTTTTAAATTGGGTCGAATCATACTCACCCTTTTAAAATATAATTTTTTATTTAATTATTAACATGCATATTC
This sequence comes from Aleurites moluccanus, assembly GCA_948193065.1. Classification (NCBI taxonomy): domain Eukaryota; kingdom Viridiplantae; phylum Streptophyta; class Magnoliopsida; order Malpighiales; family Euphorbiaceae; genus Aleurites; species Aleurites moluccanus. The sequence goes on along the minus strand of CANXYC010862009.1, from coordinate 131,665 downwards.
AAGTCGATTTTTTTTAAATAGTTTTTTTGCGCATTATGTGGTTATAAAATTATATTAGATTATTATTATATTTTTAAAATTTACTTATTTGTTTTGTAATTATTATATTAAATATAACTATAATATATTTGCACATGGAAAAAATAATACAGATCAAATGTTATGTTATTTCATTTGCATAAGGTTGATACACTGTTAAACTAAATATATTATTTATAATGTAAATCAAAATAAAATTATATGATAAAGATGCATGCATACTTTTTAAAATTATATTACTTAAAAAAAGTTAAATGACAAAAAAAAAATAAAAAAAATTATTATCATTTGTTCTAATAATTTTATTAAAAAAGTATATTATATATATTATATTATCTTTTATATATTCCTAAAATGAATTATTACACTTTTTATTTATTAATTTAAAATTTAACTTAAAATTATCATATATAATTATCAAAATATATCAAACAATTATAAAATTCATATATATATACACACATATTAATTATAATATTATATCATTATATTTAGTAATAATTTATTGATTTTCTTATTAATATATCAAATACGAGTGTATTATCTAATATGTATATACATCATTAGGCTATATCTTACGTTATTTAATATATATTTAATTTTGGTTTTGTAAATTTTTTAATTATTTATGTTGATGTAAATTTCTTGAAATTTTTCATGTATTTGAGATGAAATTATATTTATCTTAAGTGGATTTCATATATAACTTTTAATTTTATTAAAATATTTTAATTTTATATAACTAAATTTCTTAATTTTTTAAAGTATTTTTTATCTTCCTAATCTAAATTGACCAAATCAATTCTTCAAATTAGAATTTGATGATATTATATTAAATAATTTTTAGTTATATTTTATTTAGGAATATTTAATAAAACGATTATTAAATGTGCGTTTGGTATAAAAATATAATTGTTAAATCTCAAATTGCTATAAATAGCTCAAAATTATTTATGAAATTTATGAATTGAAAGAAAAATTTCTCATAATTAAAATTTTTAGTTAACTAATCAAATAACATTAATTTTTTTAATTGGGATGTGCATATTGAAAATCGATCATAACACTCCCTCAGTTCATTGCCATGTAGAATAAGATCAAATTGAGTCAAACTTTTGTATCTTTAGCTGAAGTTTAGCTCATCTAATATTTTTATCAACATTTAGTCTACGACAAGAAGAATTTCTCTAGTCCGGCCTTATAGATGACCACGAATGGGATCCATTTCCATTGAACACGCGCCAATATATGCAAGTAAAACTAACAGAAACTTATCTATTTGAAACTTTTCCCCTCCAATTTGGACTCACTCTGCAACTCTCCACCACCTCTCAGTATATGCAATGGAACTCTTCCAAGATTCCTTTAATTTCTCTCCCTTTCTCTTTCGCAAACCTGTAAACGCACTTTCCACTCTTTCTCTCTCCAATCTCCAAGCTGCCTAATTTTCATTTCCTGGTGAATCTATCAATTCACATGCAGCCTTATTAGGCCCTTAGCTTGTTACCCGACTTCAGGACATCTATACTTGTTTGGGATAAGTGAAACTGAATTCCTGGAAATGGGTCGAGATTTGATTTTGGTTCCGGTAGAGACACAAGCGTCTATGAAGAAGAAGACTGCAATTTCTACAAGCTGGATTTTGCTGGACCACAATGGGCAGAGTACCATTTTAGATGTGGATAAGTACGCTATTATGCGTAGAGTCCAGATCCATGCCAGAGATCTTCGAATTCTTGATCCTCTTTTATCATATCCTTCCACGATCTTGGGCAGAGAAAGAGTTATTGTTCTCAATTTGGAGGTGTGCTATTAAATTTCTAGTGAAGAATAGTTATTTAAACTACTGCTTTTTCTTTGTTTCTTTTTTTTTTTCGGTTCAATACTTTTGTAGATAACTTGGTGTGCCTTTGGTTGTTGTTCGTGGGTTTTAGCATATCAAAGCCATAATCACAGCAGAAGAGGTAATTAGTTCTTTCTTTCCTTTAGTGTTGCTAACTTCAGTAATATGTATTTGCTAAAGAAGAGCTTTTCTTCGCTTTTAATTCTATGTTTTAATTGCCGGAGAATTCATTTCAGTTGTATAATTGAATTGTAAAGTGTTTTTTTTTGAGTTATTTCTGCTTTATTCTTTGGGGTAGGTATTGCTTAGAGACCCATTGGATGATAATGTAATCCCTATTGTTGAGGAACTTCAAAGACGATTACCTCTTGTGAACGTCACAAGCCGAGTTCATGGTGAAGAAGAAGAGCACCCTGGATTGCGAAAAGATGTTGACACTGGTGAAGAAACTGGTATGGTCTCTCAGTTATTAATTAAAATTTTCCCCTTGTTGATTTGATATTACTCTTGGTATTATTAAAAAAAAAAAAAACTGAAAACTTGCCTGAAATGTAGAATTTCCGTTTGAATTCCGAGCATTAGAAGTTGCACTAGAAGCCATTTGTAGTTTTCTAGATGCACGTACTCGAGAACTGGAGACCGATGCCTATCCTGCTTTAGATGAGCTGACCTCCAAGGTAAAGGCCAAACTAATGATCTTTGTATCAGATTTTTGGCTTGAATGAATTATTATGTTGCCTTCATTGTCTTTACTAAGATTATAATAATTTTATTACATCAACTTTAGTTCTTACCATGGAAAAAGTCCACTGATTATTGTAATTGCAGAAAGTGTGTTGTAGACTTGTAGTTTAGGCATAGATAGTATAACTATTGAATGTATATATCTTAATTAACACATGTATGCACCAGCATACCAATTGTCAAATATTAAAATCACAGGAAATGCTCCAATGCTTCTGTCAAATTGCAATTATTTTTATGCAGATTAGCAGTCGTAATCTGGATCGGGTGCGTAAACTGAAGAGTTCCATGACAAGGTTGACAAATCGCGTTCAGAAGGTATGTTGATATCTCTGTGGCACCTAGAATGTTACCAGTGAGGTAAACTCCTTTCTTTTAATGCTCTTTGCTCATTTACAAGAATATCGGACAAGCATGGGTGTAACAAAGCTCAAATAAAGTGAAAAGAGAAAGCGAAAGCCAAACCAATGGACCATATCACAGAACATTAATAATTTTAATTGATGGGATATTGGGCATATTTTTTCTGATAGTTTCTTATAATTTATCTGAATTGCACATTTTTTAGGCTGCACATATCATTTTAGTTGACAAGCTCTTTCCTTCCTACCGTAAGTCATCTAGTAGTTAGTCTAGTTAGTCATGTAGCCAATCAAATAACTGACGTTCTATTCCACCTTCTATGAGAATTCTATTTTTCTTCAATCTTTAGACAAATTAACTAAAAGGAAAATAGTCACTTTTAGCAAAATAAGGAAGCTAATTAAAGTTGGGTGATGGCGAGGAAGATTGTGTACCTAACTGACCCTCAAGATGGATAAGCCTCGGAGAATATAATGATATTCAAAGAGCAAAGGAAAAAAAATAATTAAGTGAAAATTTGAAACACGCAGTCAGGGGAGAAGAAACAGATCAATTGATATTTATTTGCTACACATGGAGGAGACACCAGCACTAGAACTGAAAGCTAAATGAACTATGACTAAACAACACAGGTCTAAATGTTGTACTTTATCATACTTTATCAGTAATCATATAGACCAAAATTTCTGAATTTACTTGATCTAGAAGTAGGTGCTGCACATTGGAGAAAATATTGTTAATTCTTACAGGTTAAAGCTTGCAAATAGACCATACAAATTATCAATTGCTGTCTACAAATTTAGACTTTCCCTTGTGATGCATTCTGTTGCAGATAAGGGATGAGCTTGAACAACTTCTGGATGATGATGATGACATGGCTGACCTTTACTTATCAAGAAAGTTGGTTGGCTCATCTTCACCTGTCAGTGGCTCTGGTATTCCTAATTGGTTTCTTAGCTCTCCTACCATAGGTTCAAAGATATCCAGAACAAGTAGGGCCAGTGCAACAACAATGCAAGGGGAGAATGATGTTGAGGACCTTGAAATGTTGCTTGAGGTTGTAATTGTAAATGTTATCATAGTGCTGTTTTGCTCTATCTAATTCATCCAAGAGTCTAAGGTGGATACCGATTTTCTTTGCAGGCTTACTTCATGCAGATTGATGGCACATTGAACAAATTGACCACGGTAGGTCACTTCACCTTATTTGCAGAACAATTTCTGTTCTTTTAAGGGCTATTTCATACATAATCAAGAAGGAAAAGTTGCATTTAGAGTCTAAATTACTTGGGATTATGCATATATCGATCTTGGAGAACATATCTAGAATATTGCTGCTATATCATGTTTCTTCTTTGATGAATGTGTTAATCTTTTTTGTCTTGCCAGCTGCGTGAATATATTGACGACACTGAGGACTACATTAATATCCAGGTAACTAGTTGGACAGTGAGATATTAAAATCATTCCTGAAATAGGTTTTTAATAGTTTTGGCCTGTCTTATGCTTCTGTTAATTGAACTTTATTGGTTAGTTAAATTATCAAAACCTCCGAGGAATTTTAACATCCTAAACATTTATTGTGCTTTCTCTGTTGCAGCTTGATAATCATCGGAATCAACTCATTCAGGTGCAACTTCAGATTCTAATTTATAATCTGTTTCATTATTTGATATCTTCTAGACTGCATTTAGATCAGGAGAATTTGATTCTCTTTTTATTCTTTAAATTCATATTAGTTGAATAGTTTTATTCTCTGTCGGGGGGCACTTATTCTCTTTTTCAGTTATAATTGTGGATGAAAACATTTTTTCTCTAAAAAGATGAATTTGAATGTGAAAATCAAATACATATGTAAGGGTTTTTCAAAATTTCAAATCTTCATTTATACACTTTGAACGAAAAACTTATATTCAAATTGTTTAGCCAAAACAATCTTGGATCATTACCTATTCTTCATTCTTCTGCTTGTTTAGTTTATACATTCTTTTGCTTCGCTGCTTGAGCTAGTCCAAAATGTCTCATAAAGTCAAAACCATTTTTAGTGAGAATAATTTAATCTGCACACTTCTTTATTCTTTTAATTCATGCTGCAGCTAGAGCTCTTCCTATGTTCAGGGACAGTGTGTTTGTCAGTATATTCCTTGGTAGCGGCAATTTTTGGCATGAATTTCCAATATACATGGAGGGAAGGCCATGGCTACGTATTTAAATGGGTATGTATGACAAATCACCTTCAAATGAAAAAGAACATTACATCAGGCCATCAATTAGAAAACTTGACCCAAAGTTTTATCTTTTTTTACACCCAAGATCTTACACTACACATAATTAATGACTTATATGAGTTTATTTTTCTCATAATCTCAAATTCTTTTTGCCTTCAACTTTAGGTGGTCATCCTCACAAGTATAATTTGTGCAACCCTTTTCGCATCAATAATTTCATATGCTCGACACAAAGGTCTTGTTGGATCTTGAATTGATTAATTTTGGTGTAGATAAAGCTTCAAGTCCTTACATTTTGTTGCCGATTTGATAATCATAGTGAATTCAGGTGCCAAAAGCAAATAATTTGAATACTGAATTTATTTACATCATTTTGATGTAGAAAATATTGGGAAAGGGGTCCTCTAATTACTGGGAAAGAGGTCCTCCTGTAATTAACCATTGAATTTTGCTAGAAAGTATGGGTGCCATACAGCCATTATTTTGTTAGCACTTGGTAAATGCAAGGTGGTTGATGATCAGGGCTTTTGGGTTTATGGGGTTTAGGTGTAACTAAATCTGGGACCAGGAGATATTATTGTTTTTGTATGATAATGCAGGCAAATGTAAGGTTGAATTTATGATGTGTCCTGTATTTTGATATTTAACAAGCAATATGGCCTATTGCTGGGGCCGATTGAATTGGCTTCCGTGGGGATAGGACATTGGCTTGCCCTGCCCCAACAAGCAGTCTTTGGAAAAGAGAAGCATGCGGCTATTGATTACTAGTTTTTCATATCTACCTTGAGCATTTTTTTTTTTTAAAAAATCCCCCTCCCTGTATAGGGATTCATTTTTTTTTCTCCAAATGATTGCTTTGGTGGGTTCATGTAAATAATTTGGAAAATTAATAGGAGCGTTCGCAATTATTTTGTTAATATTTCGATTCAAGATTTTTGCATACAAGATAAATTATTCAATACATTGAATATATTATCAGAAGTAAGATGATTAAAATATCCTATTTAGGAGGTAATAATAATAATAAAAATTTTACAATATTACATTATTATAAAACAAATTATATAGAAGAAAGAAACATTTATAGCTAAGAAAAACGCCTTATCTATGAATTGGTTACTAAGAACATTTCTTATATATTGTTTTCTCAGACCATGTTATATATATATATATATAATTTATTTATTTAGAAAGCCTGCATATCCTTGTTACTCATGTGAAACATGAGATCACTATGGATGCTTCTTATAACAGAATTTGGTCCTCTAAAAGACGTTAGAAATTTGTTATGGAAAATTCAGTATTGTAAACGCCGGCGATAAGAAAAAAAATAACAGAGATAATTTTAATATAGTATAATTTCTCAATAGATTCATATTATGATGTTTTGAAAAAATATAGTTTTTTAATGATACTTTATTTATGCACTTTGAATACACTATATAATATTAGATAAGAATTCTCCTCGATCAATTATTGGACAAAAAATAATGACATATGTAAGTAAAAATAAAAAAACTTTCATATAATACTTATATTTATAATATTATTAGCCATTAATTCTAACTAAACAAGAATTTTCATTAAAATAAAAATTCTACGATACAAATAAAATATTTATCCTCGTAAATATTTCTCACACGCAAATAAAAAATATATATTTTTAAATTAAATTAAAATTTTGAGACACAATTCTAATAATTTTCACATTGATTTAAAATCTCGCAGGCAAGCAATATTCAATCTTCAACAAAATTATATATATATATATATATATATATATAGCTTGATTAGCTTAATTAACAACTAATCTTAGCTGGCAATGTATCGATTGATTGTATAGTAATAGTAGATCATGCATAATTAAAACACTGCAACAACTATCATTAAATCAACTTCAATTTTTGAATACTAACACTTAAAGTTAACAGTTTGTTTGATTACTTGTATGGATCTATATATTTTGATCTTCTCCAATTGTAATAATTATTTAATGAGTTTCATCTTTAATATTTGTTTGAAAAAGTCGTATCCTGTCGGAAGACTATTTTATTAAATAATTAATTAACAATGGTACATTTCAACGAGCCCAGTTGGATATTTTTTTTCTTTTTTGACTTTGCCCCGCCTTAAAAATTCTGCCGCCCGTACAGTTTTCAGAAAATTGGTTTGGTGTGTGAATGAATGGAATACCAGCTCTTTTTATTTAAAATACATGCCTAAGAAAAATATACTTATTCAAATGAATAATCACAAAATTTGAAATAAAATTTAATTTTATTAATTAATAAAAATGAGAATATTAATAATCCTTATACGGATTTGAAATAAAATTTAATCTTATTAATTATAAGATAAAATTGAAAATATTTGTAATCCTAAAATGGAATGAGAATATCCGTAGTTAAACGGGAAAAAAAAATATATATGAAGTATCTTTACTAACAGGCAAATCGTGCAAATTGAGTTTACAAACATCAACATGGGACCAACGTTAAGGCATCGCACTCTTTCTTTTGAAAACGATTTTCTTTTTCTTATAATTACTAATTTCTCCTAATTAACGATTTTTATTTGAAAAAATAAAAATCCTAAACCTTCTACAAATATATAATAAGAAGTAACCATAAAATAATTTATGATGCAATTGATTTTTTCATTGAATAAGTATCATGAATAATAAATTCAGGTTTTTAAAATGTTAAGGATAAATTCATTTGACATAAATCTTTAGGGGAAAAAAAAATAAAAAGAGAATGATAATAAAAAGATATATACTGAAAAGTTTATTTATTTTCTAACGATATATGAAATAAAAAGTTCATAATATAATATATAAATTATTTATTATTTATAACTCAATAATGTCAATATTTATTAAATATAATAAAAGCTAATTCTAACTGTTGTATAAATAATATAGAGAATATTTGAATTTATTTAAAATGTGTATAAAACGTTATTTTAAAATTTAAAAAATATAAAATAATTTTTTAAATATTTAGATGAATAATTTAAAATATCATTATAAAATTTAAAAATAAAAAAAATTTCAATTAAATATAATAATTTTTTTTAAAATAATATTTTTAAAATTTTATTTTCAAAATAAAATTCTACCCAAACATCCCATAATGCAATAGATTTAAAATTTGTAGATTTCTTAATTTGCCATTACTTTTCTATGGCCGCCGCATTAAAACGTCGCTGTTTTATAGGATTTAATAATTTTTTTATTCTGATAATTTTTAGGAAAAATAATTTTAGATAAATTTATTTTTATATCATTGATTTTATCATTTTCTAAATGAAATGATGTCGTTCACTTATATATTACTGTCTTTTTAGTCAATAAACAACTGTTATCTTATTTCTGACAAGGAGAATGAAAAAAGAAAAATCATCATATATGAATATAAATATTCAATACCAACTATGACTATAGTCAGCCAAAATTTATCAATAATTGAACTATTGAAACAGATTGATCAATCTAGTTTTTATTCAAAAATTAGTTTTTATTTTATATATTTAATTTCATCAAGAATAAATACTAAATTGGAATTAGATTAAATATAATAATAATATTATTTAATTTATTTGAACATCCTCTGAATTCCTATAAAAATGTTTCCATTTCTTAGCATTTTCTTGAAACTTGGAAGCAACAACATTAAGTATGGTCCTTAATTATTATTTACTACGTGGAAATAAATCCAGGACTTAGAGTGTACGGTTCACCACGTTGCACAATTTCTAACATGCACTTTTGCACACTATAACAAACAGACTCTCGCAAAACTCGCCGTCGCTTGCACAAAATACGCTCTAGTGCGCACATTTATACCTTGCGCACCCAGTGCGTATTGTATCATGAACCTCCCTCTTCATTTTATCTGTTGCCCTAGTCTACTTGTCCAAATATAAATTTTTTCCTCCAAATTAAAAAACAATTATTTGATTAACAATAAGTTTTTAATTAATCCAAAAAATAAAATAACATAAAAACAAAGAAACTCTTGATTCATGCTTTTTATTCGACGACCCCTCCCCATTCCCTCTTCTCTCTCTCTAGATGTAGATCATCCATTAAGCCTCTCTGTCCAAATCCACGAAAACCCACGTCGATTCTCCACAAATCTCCATTACCCAAGTCTCAATATCTCTTCTTTATATGTGTATAAAGATCAAAGGGGTCTCTCAGGTTTTCTCCTATTTTTCGATACATGTAAATATATCATAAAAAAAAAGTCTTTACTGTTCTTATTGTTACTATTCTTATGTTGATGTTATTTCTGTGTCTAATGCAGATAAAAACAGAGACATGGACGTGAATCTTGTGCTTTAATTTTTGTCTATTGATGGTGGCAACCAACAATAACATGCAGTTTTTCTGTGGATTATTAATTAATTAATTAATAGTTTACATGGTGGTGGTGCCAGTGGTGGTGGTTGAGGAAGCAAAACAGAGAGAAAAATTAGAGATAAGGAGATGGCGAATCAGGTGGTGAAAGTGAGAGGAGAAACAATTGCAGCATGCATGACATGTCCTCTTTGCAATAAGTTACTCAGAGATGCTACGACCATATCTGAATGTCTTCATACGTGTCAGTCTCTCTATCCGAATCTCTTATGATTTCGATTCCTTTGTATTTTTGCATTGTTGATAACCTGGGGTGAATTGGGTTCTTATTTCAGGCTTTAATTTCTTTATCTTGATTTGGTTTGCTTTGGTTTGTCTTTATCTGAACGATGTCGTTTTGTAATTGTACTGTAAGTCTATGGGCATTTTTTTTAGTACTTTTTTACAGGTGACCAGCATCTCTTGTTTCTCCTTTCTTTCTCTAGATGCTGGAAGAGAAGAATATAGTAAACAGATTCAGCTTTCCTGTTTCATTCTTGATGTAATTAAAGTCGAATGTTGGGCCAACATGCAACTGTTTTGCTTTTGGAAATTAAGTCTAATACCAATGGCTTAAACTGGGTAGTTGCTTAACGGCCGAGTTTATGTGGTTGCAAGTTAATGCTTATTAATTAAGTTCAGTTATTAAAGTCTTAAGTGCATGAATTTTGAGTACTTCTTATCTCATGTTTTTTTTTTCTTGGTTTAACAAATTTTGTTTGGACGAACGCTTCTTTTTAAGCCACTAAACGGAAAATGTGTCTGATTTTCTTTACTTTTCTTGAAATTTCATTCAGTCTGCAGAAAGTGCATATGTAAGAAGATATCAGATGAGGGAGTAGATTATTGTCCAATATGCAATATCGATTTGGGTTGTGTTCCATTGGAAAAATTAAGGTCATTTTCTTGTCCTTGCTTCTGCCTCTGCTCTTCCACCTTCTCTCTCCCTTATATTGCGTTGAACTATGTGTAGCGCGAACTGGTGACATGCATGCAAAAGTGATAGCTTTCAATAATAATGCATGAGTCATATAACACTTAACTTCTTATACCTTTACCTTTATTATTGACACTATTGATTATATACATATATAACAGTATTTGATGGTAAAATTCCATCTTTCATTTGTGAGAATAATGGACTTTATATCCAATCTCCATGCCTTTACACTAATATTTTTTGAGATTGCTGATGCTTGAAGGTTTCCTCAGAATAATGATATATAACATTAGCAAATTTTTCCAAAAATTATTAGGGGATGATTAGTACTGTTACTAATGCGATACTGGATCATAATCATATTATGTAGCAACAGTTATGAAATTATGTGTCAAATTCAGCTTAATTTGCTGAATGATCCACAGTTTAGTACTTTTTAGTAAGATTAATGGTGTATCTTGAGCTTTCAGTTGACATCTTCTGTTCATTTCTCTTTTTAATATGATTGCAATAAACTCTTGAGGAAAAGTTTGCAATAGAAAAGCAGAAAATTCTGGATGGAGTAATATGCATTTAATTGAAATTGAATTGTTCTAGACTTGATGATGAGGAGTTTGGTTTTGGGTCAAGGCATGAAAGGAATGTTTCTCGGAAAGAAAATAATCTTCATCTCTTGTAAGCTTTTATAACAGATTTCAGATTCTGGCACTTGCCTGCATTTTCTTGGGCAATATTGTTGATTCTTCTTGCATATGTTGTCAAATCTGCTTTCCTGTTGGTGTTCATTTGGAGGTGTATGTTGGCAGGATATTTAGAGTTTATAATTTCCGACTGGAAAGCTAGAGAAAGCAAACCACTTGCTGAATTGCTCATCTATTACTTATTGCCCATAGCCTGTTGGGATAGCAGAACCTGTCCATTATATGAGCACAATGGTTTATGTCAATGGTGAATTGTTCTGTAATTTTGAGAAACACTGAGAGTTCAACTTATACAGTCTTCTGTATATGTGAGTTGGGGGAGGATTGGGATTGATGTTGACCTTGCTTCTCCATTTGCTCATGTAGAGCATGCATGCACATGCATTATTTATATTATAGAGTACCTGCTCATTTTGGTACAATTATATCTTTTTGTTTAGAAATGATTGTGAATTGAGGCAAATTATTGATATATGGAAATTAGGCCAGACCACAATTTGCAAGATGTAAGGGCCAAGATTTTCCCATTCAAAAGAAGAAAGATAGAGGCACCTGAAGTCACACCCTCCATTTCATTACCAGTTAGAAGGAAGGAAAGATCACTTTCGTCATTGGTGGTCAGCACTCCCAAAGTATCAGCACAGACTACAACTGGAAGAAGAACAAAACCTATTCCAAGAAAGGCTACTGCTTTACAAGGTTCCAGTTTACCTATTGAGAAACACATTAAAAAGGAGCGAGATTCTTCGCAAGATCATCTAGAGAATTCAAGTTCTCCTGAAACTGTAAATAAGTTCAATCAGAACACAAGGCAGGTAAGAGTCGTCAAAATGCTTATTATTATTATTATAACTTTTAGTGCTGAGTTTATTCTCCTTGGGCTGCCAACATGTCATCTACTTATGCTTCCTGTGAATTAACAGTTGTGTGTTTGCTTCATGTTACTAATATTTTTGGACTTGCATATTTAACTTGGCAGAATTATTCCTCTGCTGAGGCTAGCCAACCCACTCTCAATAATGAAGCAGAGAACGGTGCTGAATCATGGGATGGAAAATCAGATCTTTGGCAACCATTAAATTGTTTGGTGGAAGTTGCAAATAGGACCAAATCTTTCAAATCTACTTCACAAGTTTCTGATGCCAAATTAGAATCTAGCCATTATCCTGACAATGAACCTCAAGTGCGTAAAACCAAATTTAAGGAAAGCAAAGATAAGTTGAAAGTTAAAGATGAGAAGAATAACAATGATACTATCCCTTCAGAGCCAGCTGGACCCAAAAGGTTGCGCAGGATACGCCGAAAAAAGGCCACTTTTGGGTATTCAGGCATCTCATCCCAAGCTGTGCTGGATGCTGCCAGTGCAAAGCATGAGAGAAGAGCTGGTCCAGTTTGGTTTTCATTGATAGCCTCTGATGACCAGTGAGAATCATTTCCAACTTTTGCCTTAAAAAAGAAAGGAGTTTTCTAGGATATTAGAAATGTAAAATGTGCTTACTTAAAATTTTCTTTTGGTTGTATTCTTGCTAATATTATATCAATTGTTTCAGGGAAGGAGATGCACCGTTGCAACAAATCCCTGCAAATTACTTGAGGATAAAGTGAGTTTCTTTTGAATTCATTGCTCGTTACTCTATACTTATTTCATTAACGAGTTCATTTTTTAAAGTTTTTAAGTTTGTTATCCAGATTTTTAATTGTAATGATTGTTCTGAAATTTTCATGCTGTCTGGATTCAAATATATCTGAGGGAAAGAGGTTGAATAAACATGTTCCTGTGGAGTTTAATATGAAGAGGGTGTTTCCAAGTTAGTATCATCGAGTTAGAAATTTACTTATGTGCTATATTAGTTAGTTAACATATTCAGGAAAAAAAGAAAAATAGAACATATAGCAGATATCGGGATATCCTATGAATTTCCATTGAGCGAGGAATAAAGTAACCTCAAATAGGGGCATGAAAAGAGAAACTGTTTTGTCAGCACTCAGCAGCATGTGAGAGCAGCAGTCATTGCTTGAGGGAGAGGTGAAATCTTAAAGACAATGGTGACAATTGAGAAAATGCATGCTTCAGTAGTCACAGGTTTCTGTGATAGTTCCTCCTCAGAATATTCATTGCATCACAAGTTGTACATTGCCTATCCAGATAAAGCCATGATGGAGCAGGCTGTTTACATCAATTAAGTATGCCTGATTTGATAGCTTGTACATGTGTATTATATGCAAAGACAACACTCGAGAGAATAAAACTAAGAACCCACTTTGAACATGGTCAAGAGTCTGCTACATTACAGCTGAACCTTTCTCAACCATGCTATATCTATCCCAGTGGGGCAAAAATTGGTATAAATAACTTGTGATTCTGTCATCTCATGCTTCCTTTTTGCTTCATTTTTGGTGGGATTTAGATGTAGGTAATTGCTGAGGATCTATGACCCCAACAACCCTCCCTCCTATGGGAGCTTTTTAAGGTGATTAAATCTCAATGTCAGCTACAGGGCAGTTAAAATATTTGCCTCATTCAGGCCAAGTAATATAATTGCCAAATTATTATGTGGAAATTATATATGTTTGATAATTTGGTTTTGAATTAACAGCTATTTGTATGGTGTGTTTTATCGGTGCTACTTGTGGCTACTTTTTTTAAATTATTTTAACATTTGAGAACACAATTTTTAGAGAATAAGGTGAAATCAATCAACTAATTTTGGGAGGTGTTTCATTGTCAGGGATGGAAATTTACCTGTTTCCTTTATCCAGAAGTACCTGATGAAGAAACTTGACCTTGCTACTGAAACTGAGGTGAGAGAAGCTTTCCAAGAATCCTCTATTTAGGTTATTTTGAGCTCATTGGGAAGCATACAGCTGTTTTCGTGTGTTATTTTTTAATGCATTAGAAAGAATCAGTCTTACTCTTGGTTTTCACAGCCCCAATTCACCTGAAGTCAGTTATATCATTTATGCACATGAAAAACAATGAGCATAGAACTTCTAATTAACCTCTCAGCTATCACATCATCTTGGAAAAATGCAATTGCCATGAGGATTGCCTTTCTCGTTCTCTTTATCTTTTTCTTCTTGAGTGGGTGGTCGGGTTTTAATGTTATTGATACAAGTGCACCTCTCTTGTAATTGTAGGACTTGTACCCCTTTGTTCACTGTCATACATGAGCAAAATCGTGCATTTTGCAGATTTTTCTTTCTCAAGGAAATCTGAATCTGTGATTTTTTTTTTCTTTTTGTTGCGGTTCATTAAAGAATAAAAGAACTTTTTAAAAATCCTTCGGAATTATTTCAATTAGAATCAATATGATATATTAACATTGTTTCCTATCCCTAGTTCACAATAAAGGGTATGTTTCCAGTCATCCTTGGTGGATTCTGTAATGGTGTTCTTGCAGGTCGAGATCAAGTGCATGGGACAGACAGTGGTCCCCACCTTATTGTTGTACAATTTAGTTGATCTATGGATACAGACAGCTACAACACTAGAACGAGTACCAGCATGCATTGGTTCCTCAGCAAAGGATTTTGTGATGGTGCTGTGCTATGCTCGAAAAGTCCCAGACCCTGAATAATGCTTCTTTCCATGTTTCTGCCCTTTACATCCTCGCGAATCATCTGCTGCTTTAAATCTCACAGAACTGGGGATTTACCCGGAGTGTACTATTACAGGCATTGGCAGCAGGCCCATTGCAGACCAGTGCTCCACTGTGGGATTTCGGGGGATGGAAGGTATGACATGTGCTCATTGGCAGCTGCAATCATCTTAGAGATACAAACTGTGCACGTGCATGTCGAGATTTGTTGTATTATTAGAGTCTGATGACAAACATTCGAAATGTGCTGACACAGTTTTCCCAGTAGAAATGTTACACACGATTTAGATGCCAAAAACACAACGTAACTGTTATAGTTATTAAACGGAAGCAACAATGTATGTACTTTTTTTCATATAATTTCTTCCATTTCCTTGTCGCCTGAATTTTGCTGGTTCCTTGTTTCAATGGCCATAAGGAGGTTGTTTTAGACCTCATTCCGTGCTAGGCAGATCAGGGAATAATGTAACCCAAAGGCTGGTTTTAACTTTTGAGGATCAGTTCGTAGGAAAAAAAAAATATTATTTTTTTTTAAACTGAAGTAAAATAATATATAGCCTCTTATATTGGGATGGAGCTCACTTGTAGGACCCACATATGCCCACATGGTAAGGTCGACCTCATTACGAGTATTAAAGGTATATATGCTCACCTACTAAATAATTTTGGGTTAGGCAAGGTAATAATGAAGACAATTATTGATATAAACAAGTGCTTCGTGTTCATCCGGAACCTCAAAGTAAAGCAATATGAGAATACCGATCGATCGAAGCAATTTGAAATCATTTCCGTAGTTGTTCTGAAATTTTTATGTCAAGCATTTCGAGATTACTTCAAAAAACAACTTTTAATAGCTTCTTGTCACCATATTCATCATTAGTAATTCTCTTTATAACAACTCGAACAACGATATCATAAGTGTATGACTAATACCAAGCACAAATATTAATCCACATAGCCACTAAATGAATGAAATTTATGCCTTGACGCTCTTGTTAAGGTATGCAAATGAATAAATAAGAAATTTAAAATGGCAAGCAAAGGTATCATAATTCAATTTCGCAAACTTCTTCTATACAGATTCTTGTTGTATACTTATTCTGGCAATCGGAATGCAATACTGTCCAAGTTCTTATTGGTCTAAATGATAAACTGTAATCAATCAATAATTCTATAAAGTATCCAAGAAGAAATGAAGAAAAATAAATAAATCAAACCGAAACAAAGAAGCACTACCGAGAAATACATGACAACATTCCTGAAACATACAAGTAAGCAAAATAAGCAAGCATATACCACATTTAGAGTAGTATTTTGCATGAACAACCATATTAATCATCAGTGTTAAAACCTGGAAGTTCTCTTGTGGTCCCAAAAGACTGCAAACTACACATTTAGATAATAAGATTTTCACAGAATAATCCCTTAAATTAGACACGATACTAGCTAAGCCTAAGACTCAAAAACTCCTATTGTAAACCTAATGGGAAATGGAAGGCCCATATGTAAACCAGCTTTCAAAGTCTCAAGACAAAAACTTTAACAGAAGGCAAAGTGCTGGCCTCTGCATGGCCAGTCACAGGCTCACAGCAATAATGCTTGCTCTCCTACTTTTCCTCAGGAAGGACAAAAGCATTAGATCCACCTTTATATAAACTTCCACCTCAACCAACCCCCCCACCCCCCCCCCCCCAAATGTCACGCATTGAAGAAGATTCGTGTTTCTATATACATGGATAATTACAGAAGACCCAAAAAAAAAAAGGCAGGAAAAAAGAGAGGGCAGAAATTAAGAAAAGAAAGCAGCAGCGCCTTTAAATATAACCCCTCAATTACAAGCTCAAGACACTTTACTCTGTTATTAGAGCCTGATGTTTGTGAAGTGTGATTTGTGACCAAACATGAACTAATGTAAAACTGGAAATTTGGCATTCTACAAAATTTGAAAGAACAAAAGCAATAACACTAGGCACTAGCCAAATGAAAAATGCATAGCTCAAATTGTAACCATAGAGAAATACATATAAACTGAAAAACAACACTAAAAAAGAAACAATCTACTACTACTCATTAAGAAAATTAAAGCCTATATGAAGTAAATTCACACTAGAAAATTTACAAACATATGTACTTCAAATATATTTAAAAATAATAACAAAAATGGAAAAAATAAATTATATCAATTCAAGATTCATTATCTAACCAGATAAAATTGCTGCTCCTATCCAAATTCTCTGCGGTGCCCTAAACAGATCACCATCTCGAAATTGAACTCGAAAAGAAGAACAAATCCAATTCAATTCACAGCTAGCTAGACTAAAAAAAGAAACCCTTAAACTCGAGTGTAACCAGTTCGACTCCCCACAACCGAAAACAACCCTCCATCTTCCACATCTTGTTCATCCAAATACAAATCGTCGGTTCCCCTAATTGCAGCGTGCAAAACAACAATTGCAAGCCCAATCAAGATCGAGACCAACACATTCAACCACACCTGCGTGAAAACCAAGGCCACAATGGTAATCACAGCGAGAACCCCGAGCACCACACGATCATCGATCGTGCGGTGGAAGATAACGAGCGGCTGGTCACGAAAAAAATAGAGAAAAAACCAGGCGACAAATACAATTAAAAAAACAATCATAGACAATGGGTGCCATAGAAGGCTAAGAAAGAGAATAAAGAGGACGATCATCGTATAATTAACCCGAAAATAGAAAAGGTTTCGCTTTATTCGTGCAGTGGCTACGCCGAGAGAATAAGGGCGCGTGAAAGAGGAGAACTCGACGAGCTCGCGCCATGGGCGGCGTGTGGCGAAGAAAGAGGTAGTAGTGGTGACGGTAGCGCGTGAGACGAAGGTGGCGGGGATTGTGGTCGAGGGTTGAGAGCCAAAAGAGGGGCGAGAAGGAACAGACATTTGCTCCGAGCTTTCAAAGAGAGAGAGAGCTTTGTATATTCTGATTATGAAAGTTTGGTTTAGATATTTGTTGAAGTAGAAATTAGGCAGTGGAACGACGTCGTTGAAAATCTTAATGTGGAGTCTAATTAGAAGCTTAGCTGGAACCTGGAAAGATTTTAAGAGGAAAGGAAAGTATAGCCAATCGGTAAAGAGATACAATCCACGTAGTTGACCTAATTTTACACCTTTTTTTATTATTTTTTTAACAAAATCAATTTTTATTACATATATAATATTAAGTTTAAAGAGAAAAATATATATTTCTAACATTATATTTGAGAGTTTTAAGTTGATTCAAAACAAATTAATTGCCTTCAACTCAAGAAATAGTAACTGTTCATACAACTTAGAGATAATTAAATTCAAATTCAAATTACTTCCTCTGAGCTGGAAAAAAATTTCAAACGTATAAAGCTATATGAAATTTTGAATTGTTTGTCAGAGATTTTAAATTTTTATACACGGGATCATTAGACTTCTCTAACTACTTCTCTGTTATGGCCCCTTTCATGGGAAAAAAATGAAAAAGTTACATCGTCATTTTCTCACATGAAAATGATGCCCACACATTTCATTATCTTATACAAATGAAAATATATATTAAAAATCACATTTTTAAAATAAAAAAAATGAAATAAAAAAAAACTTGTGTAATATTTCCTTAAAACATCATAATAGAGAAATGTTTAACATGCCGAGGTACCGAATAAAGGATGCACATTACACTTTGACATCCAACAAAAGAAAAAACAAAATTTCCATGCATCAAGACAAAACAGTTAGCAAGAAGTACAATTTCATATCTTCATGCTTGCAACTTGAGCTTCTGTTAAAGCTTCCACAACTTCCCTATAAAGCCAAAAAATGGTAAAAAGAGAACTATTTAGTACGAAAAGAATAACACACATGACTAAAATAAATGACAGGAGCAAAATTAGTTCTATACATCACAGAATGTTATATTTTGAAGGATACAAGAACCAAGAATAGGCAAGCTTGAAGTTGTGATCTATCCCCCAATATCACACTACATCCAACTTGTTTCTTTTCACATTCCAACAACTCTACCAACATTAAACAAGAATTAAGGCGTACTATTCTAAGAACAATTTGTGTGGCTAACAGCAATAACAAGGGAAAATTGGCTCTATCATTAAATAAATGCAGTACCCAGGAGCTATCATGACCTATTACTTGCTAGAAAAACTGATTAGTTGATATGGTACTTAACAATGTAATCATTACCTGAAAGCATTGCCAAGTTCCTTGTTTTCTGGCTCCAACTGCAAACCAGCTAAAAATGATCCAGCTGCCCTATCCATATCCTGAATGATAGATTAAGAAGATTAAATATAATACAACTACTTATTTGACAACTACATTGAGATACGACGTAGAAAACGCATACTTTCAATAATTTCCATGCAACACCTTCCCTGTAGTGAGCCTTTGGCCAGTCAGGCCGAAGCATAACGCAAGCCTGAGCATCAGTTAATGCACGCTCTCCTTCATTCAATCGCACCCAACACAAGCTTCGATTTGACAATACAACTGCATCCAAAGGATCTAGATAGCTGGCCTGCAAATTTCCTACACAATAAATTAAACCAACCACTAGAAACACGTAATAAATGGAAAAAAAAATGCAAAAATAAGGAATAATTCAGAGTAATGCAGAGACAATAGATCAGCCTAGAAAAAGGTTAAATATTAATAACATAACACATCACCTGAGTGTACCAAAATATTGCATCAGTATAATCTTTTCTCATAAAAGCATCTTTACCCTTTGATTTTGAAAGAAAAAACTGCCCCTTAAGCTTGAGATTCCTCCTCTGTAAAAATTTTTTAAATAAATTAAAATTCAAAATAGAAAGCCCACTGAAAATGAAATAGTTCACAAATAAATTCTAAGAAGATTGACCATTACCACATAATAACCATATCAATAATTGACTTACAAACATTAAAAAGTGTGCCTGTGTTTTTAGCATGGTAAACAACATTATAATAACATATTAGAGAATTATGGCATTACATTGTAAAGCACGAGAGGGTATAATTTATTACCGGGCGCGAGAGGGTATAATTTGTCAATTCGAATTCTTTGTCATATTTAGTGTCCTATCTCCTATTTTATGTACTTTATATATACATCATTTCACCTTGTCTTTAAAGTGTTTTGACATCTAAATATTTTTTCAAGTAATGTGGCGCAAAAAAAAAAAAGGTATGAGATAGGAGATGAAACATCAAATGAGACAGTATATTGATTGATAATTTGTTACCTGACTTTTTGCTTCTTCAGAACGAACATGCATCATTATTCCAGCACAGCTCCAATCTAATATTGAAGGAATAGAAGTAGTAACTGGAAAAAGAACTATTACAGCTTTACAATGACCATTTAAAGCAGCAACCTCAACTGGAGTTAGACCATACTGTTTGATAAACAAACTGTTAGTATTCAATGAATCATTAAATGATACAAAAGGAAAAATTAAGAATCAAATTCATCACATTCAGATTCTAAGCTTGCTGTGTATTTCTACCAACATTAATTAAAAAGTATATAAAAAATGTCATTCAAGAACCACTAAACAAGGCTCAGCGATTTCCTGCTTGAAGCAAAATTGGAGTGGAGTCAATTGCTATATCTTGGAGATCCATTAAAAAGAATATATATATGTTGACAGGTTTAATGCCAGCAATGTACATTCAGGTCAAAAAATCTATCGAAAATTGAAGACAACACTATCATTAAATAAATAAATAGAAAAGAGCTGCCGTTATATTAAAGGTTTCAATGTTTCATAATATCACCAAAAGACAAATAAGGCAAAAACAAATTTGTAAATATTTAATTAGGTTGTATGCGATTGCAATAAATATGATAATATAAAAGCAAAAGAACTCACAACATTAACAACATTTGGATTTGCTCCAGCTTTTAACAAACATTTGATAATTTCTGTCTCTCCTTCAGAAGCTGCAAGATCTATAGGAGCTAAATCATTTGAACCCAAGTTTGGATCTGCTCCAGCCTACACATACAAGTACATAGAAAAGGCGCATTAGAATAAAATTCTCTAGATCCTATGTTACACAAGTTACGCAATTAGAAATAAAAACCAAGTTCATGCTGTGTTAAATATTTTTCGAAACCTAAAATATACATTTATTCTTTCCATTATGTACGAGGCAACAAAAAATAAAATAACGGAAGAAAAAATTTGAGAAAACGATCTGATTGACATATTATGATGAAACAGCTAGAAAAACAAAATTGTACCTTAAGTAACAACTTCACACATTCAACTGACCCAGACAAGATTGATGTCAACAGAGGAGAAATTGTGTGATCCAAAATCAAATTTGGCTGCAAAAAATAATACAGAAATTTAAGTAAAAAACACAAATATGCAAGAAAGTAACTAATCTAGCAAGATGAAAGCAGGAAAATTGAAAAATAAATCCAAATCATATAATAACAGTTCATATAGGAATTGCAGAAAATGTAGATATCATTACAGAACAGGAAATATAACACTGATACAGAGAAAATCTCATGTCAATTTGCAACCAAATAAATACAACAGATGCAATGCCTGACCTGTGTGTGCATGTGTTCAATAAGTGGTGTAAGAAGACTATTACAAAAATCCACACTTTCCTAATTACAAAAAACTAAATCAAAAGCAGCTGCAAAACATGTTATTTCTAGCATACAAATTAAAAGGACTGCTCTTTCTTACATCAGCATGATTATCTAACAAAATCTTAACAGCCTCTTTTTTAACCTGCCGTACTGCCAGCTGCAACGGCGTCCCTGAATCAGCTTTAGCATCAACTTCAGCTCCTTTTGAAATCAATAGGTGTAAAAGTTTCTTATATCCTGCAGCAATTGGACTGAATTACTCATAGTACATGCATAAAACCAAATAAATTCACTGCAAGAAATTCATTGAATAAACAGGATGGTAATTAGTCATAATATACCGAATATATGAATGTGCATGCATGAAGGACAACAACTTCAGAAGTATTTCATGTTATGTTAGATAAACATAATTTTTTACTGAACAGAGGCACATTTTATTAATAAACCTCAATTGCAATATGAGATAATTTTTGCAACATAAATGCCAAAAATAAATTCCTTGTGTTATGAAGAACCTTTCTTAGCAGCATAGTGAATAGGAGTAAAACCCTTGGAAGTTGCTGCATTTGGATTTGCACCATTTTCAAGAAGATAAACAACTGTGGGATAATGGTCTTCTAGAATTGCACAATGCAAGGGAGTTTCACCTGCAAGGAAAAAATTGCCAAAATGAATCAATCCAGATTCAAGCCTCAGTGTTGCTCACTGAAAATGTACAAGGAATAAGTCAAAATTTCCAGTAATTATTAAAATTCATCTGCAAAGAAATTATACAATTCAGTGTGTGCTTTTTGTGCCTCAGCAAATCAATACAACTGTTCGTGCATGTTTACTTCCATTGGCTTTACACATAATTACAATGCATTCTATTGGCTGCCATAGGCTATATAAAACTAGGCTTTGAGTAATATAGACTAACAAGAAGAAAATAAACAATTATACATACACATAAATACACATAAAGTTGAAAAGAAAAATCACCAAACCAAAAGATAGCTTCTGGATTCATCTGACAAATCGTTCACCTTAGTTATTTTGCATAACATAGGCTGAAATTTTTTTATGGCATATGCCTGACTGAGCAATCAATATGGTTATTACATGTGCAACACTAATTTTCATAAATAAGAAGTCAATAAGTACAAAACTAATGCCGTAATTAAACAACAGAATAATTTCTTATGGAGTCTAAAATTATGCAAACTCTGTCCACAAGAAAAGTGAATAAAATTAATATTAGAATTTACTCGTGGAACTATACATATCTGCCCTGCCCAAAGTAAAAAAATTTTAAAAATAAAATAATCAGTCAAATGTTTAATTGAGAAGACAAATAAAAAACATGTATAAGATATATTTAATAGTAAATCAAAATAAAGGGTCAACATCTTTTAATCATACCAATTCCATCACTCAAATCAACATCAACCTTCACTTCCTCTAGTAGATACTTGCATACATGAGTCTTTCCTCGCATTGCAGCTAAATGAAAAGCAGTTCGACCATCATCATCCCTAATACACCCAACTGTTTTGCATAAACCGTCTCCCATGTCTACATCATATGCTAACCCTGCATCAACAACACAAATAAATTCACTTGATTATAGTTTAAACTTACATATCTAAATTAATAACAGACCTTAAAGACTTAAATCAATGAACAAATATCTTTGAACCACTAAAAATACAATCAATCAACGAATAAAAACTTTAAATAATAAAAAAAAAAAACTTACTCTTCAGTAGTTTTAGGTCTCCAGACAGAGCCGCACTAAGAAACCGATTAGTTTCGGTATTAACTATTCATATCAAGACATAAATAAAAAAAATCAATCTATAGAAGAACTTAAAATCATTGTTACAATTGTTATCAAGGCATGAAGAAATTAAAAATAATAATATAATTTTTTCCATTCTTTATTTAGCGAACTGGCGATAAATAAAATAAGGGCGGTTACTTAAAAAGACCTGAAGACTCCATTAGAGACATTAAAGAGAGCTTGTGGAAACAGTCTTTGCATATAGCGTGTGGGCACGGTGAAGAAGGAGAAAAGGAATTGAATCTTCTCATTGTTCACAAAATCAACAGTTAAAATTTCTTTGAAAAGAATTAAAAAAAAAACTACAATTAAAAATATAGGAAATGAGTAATTATATACTGCATGAAAATATATTTCACCATTCATTTCAAATATAATGACACAGATTTTGCACTATCAGAGGAGCGCGCCAAGAAAATGAAAGGGCTAGCAACGGAAGGGTACGTGATACGCAAATAGTACACGTGTCACTTATTAATTGGTAGTTAGTGTTACTGGCTTTTCGGCTCCCTCTAATCGCTTTGTGTTGATTGGGTTGATTTAATTTAGACGAAAAGTTTATTAAAATCATTTAAATTTGCATTGAATTTTTGTCAGATTTCAGTGGCGGCATTTCAAATACTAGAAAAAAGATTCTTTACAATCGTAAGTTTAAAATAATAAACGCGATGATGTATGTAATACAAATACGATTAAATAGACAGGTTAATTTTTGTGAATATTTTTATTCATGAGTATTCATAATAAATAATTAGATCACTTATACATTATTTATGAGTATTTATTTAATTTTACTTGCAGAATTGGGAAAATAAAAATGGAGTATTTCACGCTATTTTGTCTCTCTCAAATTTAGGATGGTTGGGTTTAGCCATTGGGGAATGAGACTTACAAATAATTATAAAGCATTTGATAATTGAAAGATTAAAATTAGAATAAAATTGTAAAATACTGAATAAAAACATTATATTACCATACCATGATAAATTTTTTTAATTATATGCAATTCATATTTAATATTATACATAAATTATATTAATAAAAATAATTATATATTTTAATTAATTTTATTTAATTATATGAATACACATACATATTAGTATGTTTAAAAAACAGAAACATTATATATATTTTTTTATTTAAAAATAATTATTTTAAATTTTAATGACATTTTTAATAAAAATTAGTTGTTGAGCTTAAAAATTACTAATTTTTAACATAATTTTTAATTATAATTTCATCGTAAACTTTTAAAGGCCAAACTAAATCAACACATAATGAGCACTACCTATTATAAAATAAATAACACTACAAAGATATAGCTTAAAAAGCCTTAAACACAATCGAAGGCATTAGTTTTCTATGACCTCTTAGGTCTACAAAATTAGTAGCAAATTAATCTTATTAGGATGAGACATATAGTAAGACTAATCTAATTGAATTTTAACCATTTTAGAGCATTTTCAACGAGGATTTTATATGGCTCAAATTTTCTATAATAAATATTTAATAAATAAAATAAAATTTTAATTAACTCTTTATTATTTAAATCTAAAATAAAGAATGAATTTGACCTTTTAAATTTGGATAGCCAATTTCACCCCTTTTTTTTTTAATTTTATAACTTTCATACAATTTAATTCTCTCTCCTATTTTAAAATAAAAAATTTAAATTTAAACGGTTCATTAAACTTACACTATTTATATTTAAAAATTAATTAAATACTCTTCATTTGTGTAAAAGATGCTCATTAAAATAAAGAATATCTTTGGAGATGCTCTTAGAGCATTTTCAATGGACTCTTTATATGTCTCAAATTTTCTATAATAAGTAGTAAATATAAGAACTTAATGTTTAAATGGACTATTTATTACATTTAAGTTTAAAATAGATAGTGAATTTGACTCTTTATATCATAGAAATGATTTCACTCTTTAATCTAAAATTTACAATTTCCTATATATGCTATTTATTAATTATGCTATTAAATAAAAAGAGAATAATTTTATAAAATGAAAAGGAGGAAAAAAAAATTAGAATCATTAATGCTTTATAAAAAAAAGTAAAATGGAAAATAAAAATCTAACTAGTCCGTTGGATTTAAAAAAAAAATCATTCTTATAATCTATTTGGACTTCCAAATGAATTATAAATATGAAATTTATTTTTAGATGTCCAAATAGAATTTGTTTCTAAATAAATTATCATATTTGAAAAAATATAAGTTAAAATATGAAATTCAATTGAATTTTATATTTTTGTGTTTGGAATAAATTTATAATTAAGTTTTTTACATTTCTTAAAATACTCTTAATATAATAAATATAATTAAAAAATAATATAACCAAAAATAATTATATTTTATATTTATAATTAATATTTAATTTATAATAAAAAAATTAATTAGAAGGAAAAACAAGTAAAAAAAGAAAAATGTTAGAGAGAGAGAGAGAGAAAAAATAGTAAGAGGAGAGAGAGAAATGTGAAGTAAAAAGATAGAGAGAAAAAGAAATAAGAATATTTTCGTACTGTCAAAATACATTTTATATTTTTTTTTGCTATTGAGCACTTATAGTTTAATTTTTATAAATTAAACTCTCAAATTTTTATTTTTCAAAAATATTCTAAACATAAAGCTTTTAAAAAATGTAAAATTCAAAATAAATTTATTAAAATTTTATGAAATCCATCCGTCTCAAATGAAATGTTAATATTTAAAAATTGATTGAAATACTTTTTATTTATGTAAAATATGCTTTTTAAAATAAACAACAACATAAAAAAATATTTTTATAACACAAATCAATTAATTTTATGTCAATTTATACTGAAATGGAAGAAGAGATATAGCCAGCCAGTTTACATAATCATATCCAAACAATAATTTATGGTAATGTAATAGGCTAACCATTTTGTACTAGTTCGGAGTTCCATAATCTTCCGAGATTATAATCGTAACGTGTTTAAGAAAAATAGTCGTAGTCACACTACGGTCAAGACAGTTGATTTTTGTGTGCATATGAGAACTATACCCATTGATAGACCTGGTAAATGGGTACCATGGATATCTGCGAGTACAAGCCTTTATGAATATACCCAATGAATATAGATACAAATTATCTCTTTTTTAATGGGTACAAAATTATCATACCCATATTCATATATTACGGGTAACAGGTATCCGCAGGTATCCATTTATATATTTTTTTTATTTTTTTATTTATTATCAATTCTAAAAAGATAATTCATTTCAAGAAATATTATATTTTTAATATAAATTTTGTCTTTCTAAATTTTATCAAAGAAACCATTTTATAGTCTATTTTCAAATTCATATAATTTTGCACAATAAAATAAGACAAGTACATTTTCAGACAAAACAATTCAGTTTTTTTAATTGTAACCTCAATCTTACTCTCATTATCAACTAATAGGAAATATAATTAATTATAAATTTATATTATACGAATGAGTTGTATATATAATTTTGAATATTTATTTAAAAGTTTCAAATAATAACAAAACAATATAAATTTAAAAGTTTTAAACAATAAAAAATAAAAAAGTCACAGAAAAAATAATTCATAAAAAAAAAACCTAAGAATGTAACGGGTAAGAAATATATGTGAGCATGGGCATAAACGGATGCATCCGTTGAATAACGGGTAAAAAATACTCGTTTCTTAATGGGTGTTGTTTTTAACATCCATTACCGGCATTACCCGTGAATATCTGCGGATACCCGTGGATACGATAATTTTTGCCAGTTCTACCCATGGACAATATCAAGTAAATAGCCCGTGGTCAGTTTTGAGGCTCCAATACAACATTTGAATAATAAAGACATCAGAATGTAATTTGCAAACAACAATTTGGATTTCTTTACATATCATGAAAAAACTTATATGTCCTGATATCTTCAATAATAAACTTGACAGCACCAATGCAACCCAATACTGCCACAACTGAGAACCACGTAGCTATTGCAAAATCAAGAAGTTGCATTGATAGGCGAAATCTAGTGTTTTGGGGCATTCTTCCAGATTTCAGATGTGCTATAGCGGGGAAGACAAAATCCAGGGGGGTGAACCCAATGGCACCGCATATGGACACAAAGTCACCAAAAAAAGGCATTGCTGCAGCAATGAGAGTGATAAGAACAATGTAAATAGAGGTAAATACCAGACGAATTAGGCAGTATTTGATAGGAATGTGATTAGAAGTTTTTCTCCAAAGCGTCTTGACCTCAAAGTAGGCGTATGTAGGCCTGCAGTATATCTAAACATACTGATTATTAGAATATCTGTCAAACATATGCAGAACGGAAAATTTTTTTGGCGCCTTTAAACTTTCACAGTTGAGAATAACCCAGGATCTCAGAACTGGTAAAAAAGAAATCCACGACAAAGGGAAGCAACTAGTAGTAACAACATTTTTTTGAATAGCATATGCATTTAAGACAGATAGAATAACCATAAAGCAGGAAAGTGGTGCATCTTTTCAGAAGAAAAGATAGAGATTAAAAGAGCAAATTTAGAAAGATTACCTGATAGCATCCTGATATCTGAATAACAGCAAAGAGATTTGCCATAACAATTGTCCATTCTGGAATTGTGAGAGATTCCACAATATAAGGCTGGACTTCTGATCCAAATGCCCAGTACCCACAGAATGCCAGTTGCCAGTAAGTCAAGATAATAACTCCATACGCTGCTGATACACCTTTATACATGTTCTTTTTTGCAGGCTCTCTCACGGTATTCTGGTGAGAAAATCATCAGAAGATGATTGTTAATTACATGTGTACGAGTTCCAAAATGATTTACCTATACTGCTTCAATCGTCCATAAGTTAGCTAACGCTAAGCCCTTTAAGATGTGATTTGTCGAATATCAACAAATTGATATGTTGCAATAGCAGAAACAAGAAAATAACCAAAAACTTTAAAAAATAAAAAATAACTGAGAAATTCATCAAATGTAAATTGTTATTTTGTTATGGAAATATTATACCTGTATTTCTGGAAGCATTGCATCCCCAAAGGAAAAGGCAATTGCCCCAAGAGCATTGAAGGCTTTAAATGTCTTGAGAGAGAAGCTTCCTTGCAAAACGTAACTGACTGAATTTCTATCAATCTTTCTACCTACAAAGACAAGAAACAATGAAAATGATTTCCATGGAAGATGCTCAGGTAAATTGGACTGCAAGAATAAACAGGCAAATATTAGATGACTACCAAGCATACCATTATATAACGTCACACCAATTGTAGTACCAGCAAAGCCAATTGTGCTGAAAGTGCATAATGCATTAACCCATCTCAATGAGTGGATATCAGGGAGCTGAGATAGGAAAAGTTCAAATGCTCCAAAGAAAATAATGAAGTGCTGCAAGTTCAGTGTACCATCCTTGTGATAGTATTTGTAAACTGCCTACAGAGAAATGGAAAACAGAAAAGAAAAAATTAAGCAAATTACTGGTTCAATAACTGAATTAAGATTTGGTTAGCTTAACCAACCTTAAGACTGCTCCCAGCAGCAATTTGAATGGCAATATTATTGCCCAAAGAAGCCACCTGCTGAAAAAATGCAATAGACCAATAACCCCAGAATCCTTCAAGAATTAGAAACGAACAAAGTCAATAGAATAAAATCAAACATCCATTTGAAAATTACTTTCATGTAAATATGAAAGTGATGTTGCAGGACATTGTTTACTAAATCAAGCAAAAGCATTATATTCTGGAAAAAAAAATACTAGACACATCATTTGTCAAAAAGCCAATTCTAATTTCCTATCAAATCCCAGAAAATAAGATAAAGAATATGTAAAATACAAGTGTTTCAACGCATGAATATTTTACCACAAATGCTCTGTGCAAGATGCCTGTATGTAACCTGCTTCTTTCCATTCCATCTCCACAAAGATGCAATCAATAGACTCGAATACCAAGTGGCCATTGTTGCTCCCACTAAACTACTAACCCCTGAACTCAAAAGCAGAAATAACAATTTTTTTTTAGAGTGAGCCTTTAGATATAAATAAAAATTCCAATTCGATAGGGAATTACCGAGGGGCCAACCGAGAGAAGCAAGAGCAAAAGGTAAAGGAGCATAAGCAGCAGGAGTAGCGATGGTGGTGGCAACGTGAAAAGCTGCGTGCTTCCATGTGCCTTTGCTTTGAAGTTCTGTTACTGAATCTGCACTTTCTATTGCTGTTGATGCTTGTTCTTCTTCATCATCGTCCTCCTCAAGCTCCCGCTTAGGTTTCTCTTTCTCTGCCTCTTTTGGGTCAACCATTTCAGCCTTTCAGGCCTTCCTTCCGCAGCAGCTTTTTTGGGGGTCTGGTTCTATGAGTAGTTGTACAAGCAACACAACAAAGGAGTCCATATCCGAAAAGAAAGAGTCCATATCTGATAACTAAATTGGTCCATTTTTTTGACTTTTTTTGTAGAAGAAAGATCAAAAATTGAAGTTAATGATACTTGTAATTTGGAGAGCTTTTTTCTACTGACGTAACCCAGTTAAGCTTTGTTTCAGAACTTCTTTCATTTTTATTTTTTTAAAATTAATTTAAAAATGCATCTTTTCAATTTTTTTTCTTTCAATTAGCATAATAATATCTCTAAATATTTTTTTTTAAATTAATACCTAAAATTAGTTAATAATATTTTTATTAAAATCATGAGAATATTAAATTTATTTAATTAAATAATTAAATTTAAAAAATAAATATTTTTGATGTATTATATTTTTATTATTAAAATTATTAATTTTAAAAAGTTTAATTAAAATTAATAATTTACACACATAATATTAAATTTGTTAGTGTTGTTATTTTTTTTATCAATTAGTAAATTAATTATTTATAATAATATTTTGTTAGATTTAGACTTTTTAATTTTTCAATTCTCCGCTATTTTTTATTTAACCGCATAATAAGTAAGTTATTATTATTTTTTTTATTTTGTGAGTGATTATTGTTTAAATTTTTTAATATTAACTCAAAAAAGTTAAAAAATTATTTTAATTTTAGTAATATTATTTTGTGTAACATTTTAAGTTAATATTTAGAGTATTTTAATTAAATATGTATTTTGTTATAAAATGGTATTTTTTTTTAGGTTATTTTTAAGAAAAAAGCTCCAAAAAATTAACTCTAATATTCGTAAATTAACATTATAGTGATTTTAACTAAAAATGCTATTAATTAATTTTAACTAAAAATATTATATTTTTATATAGTTAAAAATTAACTATAATATTTATAAATTTAATACTATCATGATTTTAACTAAAAATACTATTAATTAATATTTTAACTAAAAATATTAAAAATATTAACTAATTTAATAATATTATTAAATTTTACAAAATGAATTTATTAAAAAAAATGTTGATTTTTATTACACTAATATATTATCAAAATAATAAATATATTCATTAAATTTAAAATGTTTCACATTTAATTAAAATACTCTAAATATTAACTTAAAATGTTACACAAAACAATAATATTAAAATTAGAATAACTTTTTAATCTTTTTAAGTTAATATTAAAAAATTTAAATAACAATCAATTACAAAATAAATAAAAAATAATGTAGAAAAAAATAATAACTTATTGATTGTGCGGTTAAATAAAAAATAGCTGGGGAGTTGAAAAATTAAAGAGTTTAAATCTAACAAAATATTATTATAAATACTTAATTTACTAATTGATAAAAAAAAATAACAACACTAACAAATTTAATATTATGTGTGTATTTTATTAATTTTAACTAAACTTTTTAAAATTAATAATTTTAACAATAAAAATATAATACATCAAAAATATTTATTTTTTAAATTTAATTATTTAATTAAATAAATTTAATACTATTATGATTTTAATAAAAATACTATTAACTAGTTTTAGGTATTAATTTAAAAAAAAAATACTTATAGATATTATGTTAATTAGAATAAAAAAAATTAAAGGTTTGTATTTTTAAATTTATTTAAAAAAAATTAAAAAAAATAAAAATAAAAGAATTGTTGAAACAGAGAGTATAACTTAGTTTTTTACTGTGCTATGTTAGACAATGTGGACAATGGTTATGCATAATGTGGATAATAATTGCACGATAGCTTTTGTTATAAAATGTTAATTTTTTATTTTTTATTTTTTTATTTTTTTTTGGTTATTGTTAAGAAAAAAGCTCTAATTTGGAGAAAGAGTGAAAAATATTCAATTTCTTTGAAAATCTGGTACTCTCAGAATGAGTACCGATGATTTGACCTTTTCGTTTTATAACGCGATGCCGTTAATAATACGGCACCGTTTTATAAGAATGCGAAGCGTTTTCACCTGCTGACACGGCTCCGTTTGGAGAAATGGGTCCCATCCTAGATGATATGCTTTCTTGGCAAATTTTGATTGGCCAAAAGCAACCCGACCTGCTTTCTCTTACTTCGGTTACAGAGCACGACGGCCATAAAAGGCTAAAACCTCCCGTCCCGGATGAAAATCTCTGGTTAGCCTTGAGTGACTGGACGGTTCTTCAGATTCCGGAAATCACCAATTATACTCTAAATTTCGTTCGATTTATCTTCCATCTGCTGCTAAAATGGTTTATATAACTTCTTGGGACGAGTTCGTTGAGCGATCGGCACAATTGTTCCGTGCGGACCCTGATTCTGTACGTTACTTTCTATTTCTACGTTCTTCTTAACTTGTTCTGTTTGGCTGCCGAGATTACAATTGAACAACTGTATTGAAATTTCTTTTTAAGATGATTTAGAAATGTTGAAAATGAATCCTAGGGCGCCACGGTAGAGTCGACGCTTTTTCTTTGATAAGTCCCAATTATTGTGAACCCTAAGATCTGATTTGTTAGTTATCTTTTTCTCCTTTTCTTAAGCATTTAAAAGCAGTAGGTGAAAGATTGTTCTGTTTGGTTTCTTGCTAATTCTTTCACTGACTTTTTTTTCTATTATATTTTGTTTTGTGTTATGGAATTGGGAATGTAGACTCGGTATGTGATGAAGTATCGACACTGCGATGGCAAGTTGGTTCTCAAGGTCACTGATAACAAAGAGGTATGGGTCTTATTTTGTTTTTGCGATATTATGCTTATATCATGTTTAGCTAATTAGATTTTTATGTATAAAATTTTATAATGTTGATGACAGATTGATGAATGCTGTTGATTTGAAGGTTAGTTTTACCATGTCGTGATGGAATTTGATATGTTTTAGGGTATTATAGAATTATTTTTGCGGATTGGGATCTTGCGTTTATGGTGTAATACTAGATGCCTGACTAACCAGATTGCAATTTTCTTTTTCAGTCTGTAGGCTGTAGATGTAGTTTAGAAGAACTTGTTTGACTTGACAAAATGTGAGTTCAGCAATTGTTGAGGTACCTGTGTTTGAGTCCATAGAAATGCCCATCTTACCACTTGTTCACAGTACATTGCTTTGTTTGGATAGGAAAAGAAGACGGAGGAGAAATCGATGCATTTGACCCTAGAATAACTTTACCAGTAATGCGGTTTCTGTTAACAAATTTAGGGTGCATTTGTGAGGGAGAAGCCCAATTCTCTTGTTACAGTAGGGCTGCATTTGCATGGAAGAGAACTGAATCTTCCCTTTGTAGGTTTTTAGGTATGAGTAAAAATTCTCATGTTCCATTGAAATCCCCCTTTGGTGACCCTTCACCACCCCCTATCTCCCCCAGAAAAAAAAATTCAAGTATAAGTTTGGTCAAAAAACTTATGGTTGCTTAAGAATAATCTCATTAATTTCTGTGTAAGAACTGAGGGTGTTTAGTCTTGGTTGGGGAAGATTACTACTTTTTCTAGTACTGGAAGGGCAGATTCAAACTTGGGTTTATTCCAAGTTGATAGATGCATTACCACTAGGCTAATAATAAGTGAGTTTAGAATTGCCTACTGTAGAAAAAAATAATAGGTTATTTATTTTCTTAGTTGCCTTTTACTGCAGCTTGTTTTTTCCTTAAAATGTTATCTGCACAAATGCTGAAGCTTTTAAGTTTCATGGGGTGGCTGTCATTGTTATTTACTACGTTTTGTGCATCAGATTGCATTGGGAGTCGGGAGATCAGGCAGACTATTGTAACTGCCACTGACATTTCAGTTTCTAACTGTAAGATTGGCATAGTGTAAATTTAATATTAGGCCATTGGTCGTGTTTGACGAAATTGATGATAGAGATGGCAGTTTTGACCCTGCCCCACTTATACAATGATAATGGAGTGGTTAAATTCTGCCTAATATAACCTGCACCTTATCCTCATTTATGCATTATATCTAATATAATTATTTGTATTAATGAATCTATAAAATATATTTGAAATTAAATTTCAATAGGATTTTAAATATTTTTGTAATCTTTTTTCATAGGGAATATGGTTTAGTGATTGTACCTGTTTTTTAAAATGCTTACTTTCCTTCCGAGGATTCGGGTCAGGAGCAAAAATGCCTTTTTTTTTCCTTGTTGTGAATGAATACTCCATACTTTTTTGTTCTGTAGAAAAATTATGCTATATATTTTATTCACTTTTACTTCAAAAGATATTTACATAATACCCAATCCATTCTGCGCCGAAATCTGCCCCACCCTTAGGGAATCTTGGGCATGCATGGATATATCAAATCTGACTCATTAATCTTAATAATCAAGTGCTAACAATTCGAGAGCTAAAAATTTTGTTACTTATAACTTCAGAGATGAATTGAGTCTGAATGTTGAGTTCTGAGATTTATAAGTAGACAATTAGTTCAAATTTTAGTTATATATCACTTGTAATAATGAGGATTGTAAATAAATCAGTAAAATGGTCAAGATAGTGAAAGTGGTGGTGATGGTGATGATTTTTAATAGTTGTAGACTTGTAATGGCAGTGTGGTGGTGGCAATACTGCTGCTGCTGCTGCTAGATGGTTATAGTGGTATTTGTGATGATGGATAGGAGGGATAGTATTAACAGCAGTAGTTTAGTGTCATTTTTATGGATAACGATGATAGGAATTATGGTTTCTATGCTGGTGATCAAGAAGACTATCAAATGTTTGGTCATTTATATCCTTGTAGCTATCAGACCTCAATTCTTGTCTGTTCTTTTGAGACTGGGAAGACTGCCAATGCTTATTTACATTCATGATACGTCTGCAGCTCCCATCTGCATATTATTCTGGATTCACCAGTTTGGCCCTCTGGAAATTGTATACCAAAAATTGGATTCCCTCGTGTGTGATTTATAGTATAGCTCTCTAAGGGTTAGAGAAACAATTAGATTGCATGTTGCTTTTGATATTCAACTGCCATAGTATTCTGAAATTTCACTTTTTTTCTTCTGTAGTGTCTTTACTAATGCATCCAATGTTTTTGCCTTTTGCCAGTGTCTCAAGTTCAAGACAGACCAGGCACAGGATGCTAAAAAGATGGAGAAGCTGAATAACATTTTCTTCACTTTGATGTCTCGGGGCCCAGATGGTATGGTCAATTGTAAAATGGATTGCAGTTTATATTTACTGTTGTTGAGATGCAGCTCTGCTGAGAATGCTTAAAGGAATTATTGGATCTTGATTTGTCTAAGCTATTCTAAATAGTTTAACTCTTTTCTTTATCTTCTTTCTCATGATGCAGCTGATTTGTCAGAGATGACAGGGAAAGAACAGACAGAAGCGCAGCCAGGGAAGAAAGGAAGGGGAAGGAAACAATAGCCTTGTTGACCGCTAGAAGAGGATATGGACATATCTTGCATACCCTTGGGTGAACTAAATGAATTTTTGGAATGCTTTCTGAGCCATGAGGATGCTTCTTGATAATGCCATTTTTTTGGGATACACTGAAAATATGTGGGATTTTCCCTTCTTTTTTATTATATCCCATTCATGTGGCAATGAATTATCTCAAATACGGGGTTTTTGATGCCACACGTGTTTTGAGTTATGGTGCATATCTCTCTCCTTTTAGTGTTCATTGTTTGCCTAATTTTAATTTTAGGGTGGTTGCTAGAAAAAGATGTGTTTACACTTTCCTTTCTATCTCTTCTCAACTACGGTGATTCAAGGGGTAAGCTTCTTATTGATTACTTACTTTAGGTCCTGGATATTGATCGTAACCAAGTACCCTATGCCCTATTGTACAGTGTCTTATGTTTTGGAGATTCTGCAAGGGAATTAATGATTTGCTATTGCAAATCAGAAGATTAAGCTCTTGCATGGCTTGAAATACTAGATCATCTTCCAACGGCAATATCATCAATTTACCGAAGCATTCATATACTATTTATAACTGAGAAAGGTATTTGATCTATAGTAGCAGCAACCCTCTCAGTGCATGGATAGTATGTTGACACATAAGCATAGCTGCATCTTGTAGATGAATCTTTTTCAGGTTAGGACACAAATCCCAACCCTTGTCATTATCATGAACCAGAACCATCCAATTGATTATAGAGCTAGACGTTTGGTGACCTGTTTGAATTGATATATCGATGGTCAACTGCTTGGCTTATGCATGCATCTGTTGTGTCGTATCCGTAGTTGAATAAATAGCGTAAAAGGAGTGTGAGAACCACCATTTTTAAAACGCACGTCTTGTTTGAACAGAGTAAATAACTGTATCTAGTTGAAATAAGCATGGAAACAGCCATGGATGGATAGTAAGAATGCTCTGGTCTATTTCATCAACATTAAAAATGGAAATTGTGATTGAAAACAAAAATAATGATAAGACCCAAGCTCCAAATTTACAGGGATAAATCTATCTAACAACATTAACATTACAAGCTCCAATCATTGTTGTACCTCTCATTCCTTCTCAGATCCCAATGCACCTCTTTTACTTTTATTTGCTTTAAGCTTTAGCCCACTAAAAAGAAAATAAAAGTGTTTAAAGTTTAAACCATGTGGGCATGGAAGTGTGTGAAATTCTACTCTCTTCTCTCTAATTTTTCAGATTGTTTTCTTTAGTAAGAATGAAAATAGAAGTCCTTCGGAAGATATTCTTCAATTTAAAGGGACTTAAATGCTTTTAATAGTGGGTACAAAACCAGGACAAAATGAACTGTTTCTGTTATTTTAACAGTATATTTATTTATGTTCAAAAGGAGGCTAGCATGACAGCAATGAAGATTCAAGGTAAGCATCAAACACTATGCATTTCTTATTATTCAAAAGAGTATTTACTATTTAGAGATTTGATTCCCAAAAAAAAAAAACATATATAAATGATATTAGTTGTTTGTTTTACTTTTACACAGCAATTCTTCATGTGTCCAATTTTAGATATCTAAAAATTTTTATAAAAATTTTTATAAATTATAATTTGATAATATTTCATATAATGAATATAATGATGTATTTTTTTATATTAAACAAAAATCAAATAGACAACTAAAAATATATTATAAATATATTAAATTTAGACCGTTAAATATAATACACAAAATTTATAATACATTTTTTTTATTCATTTAATTTTTGTTTAGCATAAAAAATATATCATTGAATTCATTATATGAAACACTATCAATTTATAATTTTTATAAATTTTTATAAAAAATTTTAATTATCTAAAATTAAACACACGAGAGACTGCTGATTATTTTCAACCCTTCTTTTATTTGGAATGTCTCAAAAGAAAGAAACAAAAGAAAGCCTTATGGGATTCCTAGCCAGAACCAAAATGTTAAATAGCAAAAGAAAAAAAAAAAAAAAGGCAAGAAAATAGTGCATTGCATGTCATGCCTCGTTTGCTCTTTCCAAATTGATATTAAAAAAAGAAAAGAAAAAAGAAAAAGATGACTATTCATTTGCTTCATTGGAATAAATAGAGTACTTAGGTTGATGTTACCTAGTCCTAGTCATAATAGAGTGTAGAAAATATATAAAATAATTCACCTTGCACTAAAGGCTCTAAAAAGGGCAAAAATCAGTATAAAGGCCTATAATTAACTTACGTGCAAGCAAAATGTAATGAAAAATTTTGTGCTTTAATAAGCTGTTCTTTTTGGAATAAAGTTATGCCTTTCACTTCTATGCCCCCGCAAAAAAACAATTACATGACTTCTATTTTCTAAACGTTGGAAAGTTTTTTTTTTTTTTTTTTAAATAAAATAAAAATTATCTATATCTTATTGCCTATAATTATATGCTTTGATTCCGTTTTCCATCTTTAGGGGTATTTCTTTTATGTAAAATGTTATTGTTATAATGACATGAATTTGGGACAGTTTGGAATGTCGTATAATTGAAGCCTCAAATTAATTTTCTAGCTTCTTCATAGAAAAGTAGATGCTCTGAGGAATTCTCTTTCTTGATACTTTTATATAGGTGCCATGTAGAAAATTTATGAAAACAATTTGAGATGGTTTATTTTTCTTGAGAAAAATGACAAAAAAAATGTGTGGACTAATTTAATTATTAGCAACTACATTAACCTCTCTTTTTTTAAATGAAATTTATAGTCTTATAGTTTTGTAAACAACTACTTCAATATTATGGAAAAAAAAATTGACTTTAATTTATTTATAAATATAAAAATATATTGACGTGTTCGATACTAAATAAAATTAATTGTGAATTTAGACTTCGTAATATTAAAAATTTTAATTTATAAAATTTATAAATATGTTTAAATTTATATTTTATAATTTTATTGTTAAATATATAAAAAATACATAAAAATAATAAAATTATGATAATTATTATTATGATCAGTGATAGTCACATGTAATATTCGATAATGGACAGTAATCATTAGTAGTCGTTAATATAGATCATTGGTGATTAATGAGTTAATAATCATGTATTTATAGACTTTTTTTTTTTATTGTCATTTAAAAAAAAAAAGCTTAATTTTTCAAGTACTCCAAACATTATAAAATCCGTGAAACAAATGTAGCCTCAATATTCATATTATATTATATGTAAATTATTAAGTTTTTATTCAATTGTATTAGAATCTTTTGCACCATTATGAGATTTAGATTTCCAACTTCAATCAAAGAAAAATCTATTAAAAAAGAAGAATGAAACATGAAAGGAACATTAAAATTTCT
The DNA here is from genome assembly GCA_948193065.1 of Aleurites moluccanus. NCBI lineage: Eukaryota > Viridiplantae > Streptophyta > Magnoliopsida > Malpighiales > Euphorbiaceae > Aleurites > Aleurites moluccanus. The sequence continues at coordinate 93,292 of CANXYC010862009.1, read as the reverse complement.
TTATTAATATATTTCAAGTAGTAGAGTGATACCTAACAAACTATACGCACATTGACAAATTTTGCACATTGTGTTAGAAAACTTATTGTCTTCTTTATCACATTTTCAAGCATTTCAGTTCATGAATGTTGAATTTTTTTATATCATGATTGTGACAGAAAATAATATATTGACTTCCAATATTTTTAAGATTCAATAATCTTAATTATTAAAAAAATAACATGTATAAAAATAAATTACTATATATATAAAGACTGAATCAATAAATTAATTTTAAATGAATCGATATTTATTGATATATAAAAAAAGGGTATATTAATGAAATTCTTCAATTTTTTTTATTTTGTTTTTTTTTTTAATGTAAAAAAGTGAATATGATTACGAAACCACTTAGTTTTTGATTGTGCTTTAACTTTGCAAAGCTCTTTAATTAAGACTTTGGGATAGCGTGCTTGACTTTATTATCCATTAAAGAGCATTTTCCATTATGGCAATTTATTAGGACAATGATTTTGTTCAAAAACCACAATCACATTAATTACTACTCTTCCCTCTTGGAAGTTTCATTTCTAAAACAATTATTAATTTTTAGTAGAAAACGTAAGGTTGAGATACACAATAATTTTTTATGTCTCATTTTAGTTATTTAAAATTTTTTAAAAAATTATATTTTAATAATATTTAATATAATAAATTTATATATTAATATATTTTTCATTCTAAATAAAAATTATTTGGACTGCTAAAAATGTATTAGAAATATATTAAATCTCGATCGTTAAATATAATATATAAAATTTTTAATGTATTTTTAACAGTCTAAATAATTTTTATTTAGAATAAAAAATACATCAATATATTTATTACATCAAACACTATCAAAATATAATTTTTTAAAAATTTTTAAGCAGTTAAAATGGACCACTTGAGGGACTGCTGTGTATCTCAACCCGAAAATATAACATTAATTTAGTGATTAAGTACATATTTTTAAATTTTCAAATCTAACAATTTATTATCTTAAAAAACTTTAAATCATATTTCTTTAAAAAAAAAATAATATGATAAGTATTAATCTAATTTAAAATTAAAATTCTAACTAATATTATATGAAAAATTTAGAAAAGAAAAATATTCACTATAAAAATAATATATTTCGCTAGATAAATAATAAAATATTTTAAAAAATAAAAATAAAGTGTTTTCATATAATAATAAAATTAATAATTTTATAATACAATTAAAGTATAATATTATTAAACACAAAAAAAAAAGGTTTAAGAATATAAATTTATTTCTAATTAAGTTTCATCAATTATTTGAAGGATTATTTTTTTAAACTACTGATAAAATAAGTAATATATATATATTACTTTTATTACTAAAACGTATAGCATATTTTTTAATTCTCATAAGAATATAAAATAAATTTTAAAATTACTGCAATCATATATATTATAAAAATTAAATTTTTATTTACTTTTTAAAAAAATAAATAATTGAATGTAAAAAAAAAAAAAATTTACTTATGAGTTAAAGGATCAAAATTAATATTTAAAAAAAAACAATAACTAATTTATAATTGAGTATTAAATATTTTAAAAGAATTATTAAGAAAGTGAAAATAATTTGAAGCGGTTAAAATGTATAATTTCATATTCATTATAAAGAATTGTTATATAAGATAATTTTTTTTCTTTTATTTTCATAAAAGGAGATACCAAAATGATTGAGCAGAGGATTATAATAATTTTAATTTGGGTGCAATTGAAACCTCAATTAGAAGTGCTAATTACTATTGATCCACAACCCACATCGCATAATGTTAATAACTCATAATATAATAACGAAAAAAAAAATAGAGAGGAGATTTAAAAAAAAAAAAAACTGTGAGGTCAACGGGGTCCCCAAAATGGGTCCCACGCCATGTCAGAAAGCGATATTTTCCAATCCGTGTTCCCCCGGCGCAGGATAGAAGGCTGCGGAGTTTGGGCACTCAAAACTCAAAAGAAAACCTTCAGTTAGCGGGGGGGTACGTGTCAGAGATACAGGAATGAGTTTAACGCGTGACGAAATATTATTGGGGAATGTCAATGTTTCACAACGGCTAATATACATAGCATAGGAATTAGGATGGAGTGATGAGGGAATGGGCCCCAGTGATAGTATTGACGGAGATTTTGATAAGCTGCTTCGCGTCGATATAGAAAGATTTGAAAGCAAAGTAAAAACAAACAAAATAAAGTCACAACTCACAAGGAAATTACAAGAAAGTCTTTTGCTTTTCTTTTTTCTTCCTTTCATTTTCACATTGTTTTTATTTTGTTAGTCTTTGCCATTTCTATTCAGTTTCCTTAATTCTTAACAACCACATGTACATTTACTTTTATATATATTTACGGCTTAATTAAATTTTTATCTCATATAAAAATAAAAACATATAAATTTAATTTCAAAAATATTATATATTTTATATAAATAGTAATTATTATTTTTTCTGTCAATATTTTTATTCTAATATATAAATTTATATTATCCATCACTTTTATAATATTTAATATAAAAATGAAAATTATATAATATATCAAAAATATAATTTTATTAGTCATTTTTATTATAATATGTTTTCAATTTTTTTTACTTAATTTATTCAAATAAAGTTATTATATGAAATTTTAAAAAAAAAAAAAACTCTTAAATTTTTATATTAAATACTTCATTAATTATAAAAAATTATTTTGAATCATCTATACTTCATTAATTACTTAATATTTATTTTTAAATATTTAAAATTATATAAAAATTTAAAAATTTATAAAAAGTAAATATAGAGAGAGTTGAATGCTTCAGTTTTAATATATATATTTATATAATAGATTTCATCTATAATTACAACATTTATCATTAAATTTTAATTCATATAAAGTAAATATTTTTATACATAATAGATTTCATCTATAATTACAACATTTATCTTTAAATTTTGAAAAAAATATAAATTTTGAGTATATTAATTAATAGAATAGATAGATTTTACATTACACATCGAATTATTTTAAAATTTTTTGTCATTCATATTTTATTATTTTTTTTATAATTTATAATAAAATGATAATAATTTATAAAAAAAAAATATTTAGTTTGAAATTAATAAAAAAAAATCAAATCAAATCAAATTAAATCAAATCGACAATTTAATTATAATAATAATTTAATTTAATTTAAAAAATTTTTAAATAAAAAAATTAATTTAATTTTATAACAACTACTCAAATTAATTAAATTAAATCGATACTATCATAAGATTAAGGCAAGAAATTAGTCGCAGGTGATGGTGGAGATTGATTCACAGTTGGTCTTCAAAGCTCTTCAAGGAAATGTGAAGCTTCTGTGTAGGTCTTATTTTAGATTATTGTAAAAATTTAATTGAAGGGTATTTTTTTCAATTATTAGACGCTCTGTAAATATTGCGATTCATTCTTTAATACGAGCTGTTTATTTTGTGTCAGTTATTCAAAAGTGAATGTATTTTTTTTATTTATATATTTAATTATTTTAAATATATAAATAAAAAAATAATACCTCATATTACTTTATAATTTCTTATAAATTATTAGACATCTCCTCTTTAATGGAAAATCTTAAAAAATCTGACATCATTAATGAAGAGAGTATCCACTTTAATCTGACATTGCCATTTTTCTTTGACTTATGATATATACACTGCATCTTAATAAATTTTACATCCATAATTCCTAAAATAAGTATATAAAAGAAGGGCACAAAGTACATTATTAACTAGTAGAAAAGGTTGCTGTATACAGTAATTTTTATGTGTTTAATTTTAAATATTTAAAATTTTTATAAAATTTTATAAAAATTTTAATTTAATAATATTTCATATAATGAATGTAATGATATATTTTTTTTATGTTAAATAAAAATCAAATGAATAGAAAAAAATGTATTATAAATTTTGTATATTATATTTAACGATTTAAATTTAATATTTTTATAACATATTTTTAACTGTGAATTAGATTTTTATTTAGCATAAAAAATAAATCATTAGATTTATCATATGAAACACTATCAAATTATAATTTTTATAAAAATTTTTAAATATTTAAAATTAGACACATAAAAAACTGCTGCATAAAAATACACAACAACTCTCTCAATCCATTATTAACAAACCCACTACTATTGTTCCTTTGTACAAAACTAGGTTGGTAACATATCAAATTTACATTGCCAATCATGTCTACCCAGTCACGAAGTCATAATTTTTTTCTAAGAGATAAAATTTTTATATTAAAATTCTATATATTATTAGATAATTTATGTTATATATTTTGTAGAAAATAAAAGAGATTTATTTAATAACAAATTTTATTTTTATGTTAACAATACATAAATTAATTATATTTAAATTATAAATTAATATTATTCAGATATAGAATCGAAAATATTTAGTTGGATTATATTTAATTATTTTATTAATTACATTTTGATTTGATTATTAATTTAAATTTTTTTTCTATTCGATTTAGTTGAACTTTAACGACTATATTGGCCATATGGGATGCACTTGAGATTAGAGTCGGGGTTGGTGTGAAATGAATTGGTAATATTAATATGAAAAAAAAAGCAGGTGAAATTGGGAAGAAGAAAAGAAAAAAGAGAATAACCAAGGTCTTTGAGTGGGACCCACACTCAAATCTGTGACAGGGACGGCAGTTTCAATTTTTCAGCTTCTCCTGTACCTCTTCTTCTTTATTACTATTAATCACAAATGAAATCAAATGCTTCTCTCACTCTCTCTCTCTAGGAAAAAAAAATATGATTTTTGGATAAAAAAAAAAAAAGAGAGAGAGCTTCGTATTTTTGTGGGTTCTGTGAATTCTAAAGCAAACGCATAGCAAATTCTTCTGTTTCACACCTTGCAATCTCGAAGCCCTGGAGGAAGAATCTAGGGCTTCATATCTCAACCAGGTCTATCGAGGTCTGTTTCTTTGGTGCTCCTCTTACTCCGATTTTCATCATTTTTTTCCATGATAAAGCTCATATGCTTTGGTCCTTTACCTGGGTTTCTCTCCTTTTCAATCCAATTTGATCTTCTGGGTTTGAAATTCTCATCTTTATAAATTCAGCCTTTGGGAAGATGAATTTCTTGGAAATTTGATTAAAAGTTTTTTTTTTGGTACCAAAAAAAAAAAAACAAAAAGACCTTTTGGGGCTCTTTTTTTCTTGAAGATCTATTACTAAACTAGGTTTTTCAAATTTTTGGAGTTCTTATCGTCTGTTCTTGTCTGGGTACTTTGGTTTTTTGGCCCTTTTGGATGATTTAAGTTTTTTGGGAGTTTGGGATTGTCATGGAGGAGGTTGAAGAAGCAAACAGGATAGCTGTCCAGAGCTGCCATAGAGTTATGAGCTTGTTATCTCAACCCCAGGATCAGGTCCAGTATAGGAACTTAACGGTGGAAACTGGAGAGGCTGTATTTAGGTTCAAAAGAGTAATTTCTCTGCTAAATTCTGGCTTAGGTCATGCAAGAGTTAGGAAACTCAAAAAGTTACCAACCCCTTTATCTCAAACCATCCTTTTAGATCACCCACACCATAGAGTTGATCATTCATCCAAGAATTTTCAGCTTCTCCAATCTGGTAGTTTTCTTGATAACCACTCAATTAAGGAATTGGGTTCAAATGCTACAAGTTCTCTTTGTTTGGGGACCTCTTCTTTAGAACTGAGTTCAAATGGGAAAAACCCTCTCCACCTTGCCCAACAAACACCTTCAGCACATTATCACTTCCTTCAGCAACAGCATCGTTTGCAGCTCCAGCAGCAGCAGCACCAACAAATGAAGCAGCAAGCTGAAATGATGTTTAGGAGCAATAGTGGGATTAACCTGAACTTTGATAACACTAGCTGTACGCCTACAATGTCATCAACTAGATCTTTCATATCTTCCTTGAGTATAGATGGTAGTGTAGCTAATTTGGAAGGAAGTGCATTCCATTTAATTGGGGCGCCTCGCTCCTCGGACCAGAGTTCACAGCAACACAAAAGAAAGTGTTCTGGAAGAGGAGAAGACGGGAGTGTGAAATGCGGAAGCAGCGGCAGATGCCATTGCTCAAAGAAGAGGTTAGGTCTCCCCATTTCCTTGTGATTATTTATTTATGTTGCAGTTATTGCTAAACATGTTTCCTTTTATGAAGATGTTTGTTTCCTTTTTTTTTTAAAAAAAAAAAAAAGAGAGACTTTTTGACTTAACTGGTGTGCTTTATTGGCAGGAAACATAGGGTGAAGAGGTCAATCAAGGTACCTGCTATCAGCAACAAGCTTGCTGATATCCCTCCTGATGATTATTCATGGAGGAAGTATGGCCAGAAACCAATCAAGGGTTCTCCTCATCCTAGGTATGTTCGATTTTTGCATTTGAAAATATGATTAGTTTGCAAGCCATTGATTAACTTAATTGACATTTGCATATGCTGATTTAATTTGCTGAAATTTCTTTGCAAACTTCCTTGTATTTATTGTACTGTTCAATGTGCATCTATTTCTTCCTCACAGAATAGTCACCATGGTACCATATTAATTGTTCATTTGTGAATAGTCGCCATGGTACCATATTAATTGTTCATTCGTGGCTCCCCCACCGCCTTTTTATCTGTGTTCTCTACTTATAGGAAGTACCCGAATGAGGAAGCTTAATGTCATTACTTTGACAACCACCAATATTTAGGAAGTATAAATAAAAGCTATACTCATGATCAGTTGTACTTTTAGTTTTTGTTCTAGTTATGACCTTCCAGGTATGGGTATGATGTGAACTAGCTTCATTGGGATAAAACCTCTGTTTTTGCTGAATTCATCAGAAGCGTTCAAATAATGTTGGTGAGCGAATGGGCTGCAATTCGGAGTCAAGTGGATCATAGTTTTTCGTTTGTTATTTTCTTTTTGAGATCATCTAAACAAAGAAATTTGCTTTTGCTTTCTTATTACAACTCAGGATGCATTTTGAAAATGACTACCTTTCTTTCTTTTTCTTCTTCTTTTTCTTTAGATGGTAGACTAGTTATCAATTATAACACTGGTTACAACTAATTCTAGTAGGTGAAGTTCAACAGTCTGTGTTTAAGAATTGCATGTACTCCAATCTAACTATTTGAGGAACTTGTTTAGATTGAGGTGTCCTTTTAAAACCTATGCAGGGGATATTATAAATGTAGCAGCATGAGAGGTTGTCCTGCAAGGAAGCATGTTGAGAGATGCTTGGAAGACCCATCCATGCTTATGGTTACTTATGAAAGCGAACATAACCACCCAAGGATACCATCACAATCTGCGAATACATAATCCTCTTGTGGTCATCTCAAGCCTCTTGCTGTTATTGGAACTTATTTATGAATGGTTTCTGTACATATTTTGCATCCTTCAAGTCTAGGTTATATTCGGGGCTTTTTTTTTGTTTTTTTTTTTACTCTGGGGAGTTGGCTTTCCAAAGCCTTCTTAGCAATTAGGCCAGCGGGCTCGAAGTGAAGCACCGATTGAAGAAAAATATAGAACTGGGGCTTTAAATTGGAAGAACTTTTTCATCTATGGCAGCCAATGCTTGAAACAATTCCAGAAATTTTCTTTCCAAGTTGGTGATGACCAAAGTGTTGTAATTTTCTTTTAATTTACTATAATGTTATGATAGTTTTTTATCACATTGAAAAGGTTAGTATTTTTTGTGGTTGGGAGTAGAATGGCCTGGAATAGACAACAGAGGAGCGCTATTAATTAATTTTGTCTTAAGCCGATTAATTAATGGAGTCAAGTTATATGGAATGGGATTACATACTTTGTGAATCAAAGAAATCATAAATTACTAATAGTAGGCTGCTTGTCATGATTATATTAAGGAGGTGAATTTAGTATGATAAGGTGTATTAAAGAAAGAAGAAACTCATCATTAATGTGGTTGCCACCTTGCCATGTCTCTTTACAGAATGATTCAGATACATAAAACTGGAGTAGAGATAAAAATAGATTTGAATCGAGTGTAACTGGATCTAATTCCCAATTTGTGAACTTTTAGTTGCGAAATCAATTTCTTTGAGTAGTTTAGATCTATTTGGAAGTCAAAATTGGCTGTCAAAGAACTCTAATGAATTGACATTTTTACAAAATTTTGGCTACCAAGTCTTTATTGTAGTGGTGTAGTTTAAAAGTTTGAAAATCTTCAAGCAATTTGACTTGGCTTGCTTATGGGAATCAGAATCCTAGTTGGGTGGCTTTAATATTTTGAAAATCTGCCATTTTCATTGCTTGAATCTATTTTTCCTAAAAAAAATCCTTGGAAAAGGAATTATCCAAAATTTATCCGAACCCTAAAAGGAAAAGTTTCTAGCAACAAATGCATGTGACTGATAAGAAGGACCAACATGGGCTAACATGCTTTGATATATCACTATATGATAGGATCTCCATTGGCATTTATATTGTCCTTTCGGCCTAAAATTCCAAATCTTTTGAAAATTATCAAAGACCAGACATTCTCTGCCCTAATTTGGTATGCAGTAATAACAACCCATCAAGAAAAGGTCCTATTAGACTAGAGTATCCCAGTCCCCTCTTGATCTTGAATTTTTTTTTTTTTTTTTTTTTTCTTTTATGGGTGAAAAATTATGCGTGAGCTATTTATTTAATAATAATATAAGAAAATTTTGGGCTAGTCAAAATTTCCATGATTAAACTTGTGGTAGTGAGACAGATGCAGCTTGAGAACCTTCACTTCGTTCTGTTTTGATTTGTTACCAAAAATGACAAATTATTCGGTCAATTACAATCATGGTAGTTATGATTATCAGCTTAAGTTTAATAAGGTTAGAATCATGTTTTCAAATAATGTATTATGGTTATGGTTGTTGTTTAGCATAACTTTTCAAACTTTGAACAAAAGTAATTTGGACCTTGACCTGCCTATAATTTATTCTTTAATAATTATATAGCGGATAAGTATTTATTAATTATTATATTAAATTAATTTTCTGAGTTAATTACAATCATGATAGTTATGTTTAAGAAATTCATAAAATAAGAATATAAATTATCATCATCTAACTGATAAGATAAGAAATAAATAAACTTAAAATATGAAGATTAAAATTAATTTTCCATCTAATTATAATTATATTATATATAACAAGCAGGCATTCTTAATCTTTTTTGTAATGAATTTGCTTATGTTGTTCTTATCTAGTTTTGACCATTATCAATTTGGTGAGTCCAAACAAGCCTTTTGAAATTTTCTTGGTCTAAAAGCCATGTCAAGGAAAATGACATGTACAGAATCAATTAAATGGAGCCTCAGTAAAGATGCTTTCTACATTTGTGCTTCAAAATCGATCAGTAAAAAACCTTATTTGATACAGGTCAATTTTATAAAATTTAAATTAAATTAATTGCTTTCATATTTAATATATATATATATATATAATTTGATACAATTTATAAATAAATTTTAAATCAATAAAATTAATTCAAATAATAAATTGTATTTAAACAAATCAAACCCACAACATTACATTATAATTGCCTTCCTATAAGAGCCTCTCCCATTTAATATCAAGGTAATGAGATGAGATAGCACGTAAAATTTCGGGCGTCTCGATTGTTTTTCGTATTAAAGTGTGTTCTAAGATCTCATGCCCTGGATCCATTTTAATGCGGACAGAGCACAGTGGTCATTCAACTCAATATATATACATATATATTTTATTAAGTACAAATCAAACAAACAATTTCATATAAATTCAAGCAAAATAGGACTTCTCTCTCCCTTTTTTCCCAACCTTTATTCGCTTTCCACAACGGAATCTGCGCTTCGCCCAAAACCAATGATTTCAAAACCTCTCTAAAAATCAAGTTTAAAGCTTTGAAAGCAGAGACAAATAGATGCGATTTTCTTTTATTCTCTTTTACTGTACAGATTCATTAGAGCAGCCTTCTTTTTATGTTCTAGTCACTAGAATCCATCGAAGAAATTCACTTGTAACCTGTTTTTATCCATAACGAAAACGTCGCTGCATAAACATTTCATGAATAGCGAAGAGTTTTTTTTCATCCATGACTTGTAACTTGTTTTAATCCATAACTTGTAACTTATTTTAATCCACAAATGAATTAACAGATAAAACTATAAATAGCTCTCATTAATAAGCCGAGTCAGAAGAAAAATACGCAAAATAGACATCAACAAAAATGATTTCTAGTTCATTAACCCAAAAAAAAAAAAAATCAAATAAAAACTAGTTAACTTTCCAACTTTCTTCATTCAGCATGAGATAAACAAAAGCAGTAAAACAAAAGCCAATTTAAGAGCTAATACAATAAAGCACTCCCATCCCATCACTTAAGGGGGATAAACCTGGATGAGTGAGTAGCACCAATACCAGGTCTCCCGTGCTTAACTGGCTTGTATGAGATTGAGAACTCTGCTAAATAATGCCCAATCATTTCAGGCTTGATTTCAACCTGATTAAAGGTCTTGCCATTATAAACCCCAATAATGCTACCAATCATTTCAGGAACTATGATCATGTTGCGAAGGTGAGTCCTAACAGGCTCAGGTTTCTCACCAGGAGGAGCCTCCCTTTTCTGCAACAAATTTTAAGAGCCTTTTACTTTGTTTTAGACATGAACATGAAGTCAAGCTAATATTAAGAATAAAAGGGATATTCACTAATAAAAATATATAGAGTATTACATCACACATGCCATACAAAATAAGCACAAGTATTTGTTGATTAACAGAAAAACTGAATACAGTTGCTACAAATAAGCTTTCCACAAGTGCAACCGAACCACCATAACAACTAGTAAAGTTAATAACTAATAAAATTTCTAATACACACTCACATTAAAGCGAAACAAACTAATAAAACAATCGAATACATTATACTTTTACTAATTGAGTGCTCAGGAAAACTAAAAACAAAACACGTACAAATGCCAAACATGCTCCATCAATGAATATCAGTTAACGGCTATACCCATGCAACACTCACTACCTGACTGATGAGAGAACAAAGAAATCTATAAAGGCACTAAAGAAAATCTGCAATAGCTCACTCAACTTTTAGAGAGGAGACTTCTTAAAAGGTACCAATTAATGTAATGTAACACCACCTTCCATTAAGTAATCATGGAATAACACCACATACTCCCATGAAAATGAAAAGTAACACCCAACCTATAATTCATGAATTACCTATTCAACCCATGAAATATGGGTACAGTACAGATAAGAGTCATGGAATAACACCACATACTCCCATGAAAATGAAAAGTAACACCCAACCTATAATTCATGAATTACCTATTCAACCCATGTAATATGGGTACAGTACAGATAAGAGACAAATGAAGAAATCAATTAGCCCCCATGTGAAACCAAGAAAGAAAAAGACAACGATTATGAGAACAATGCAGATGAAGGTAGATTCTAACATTAATTATGATCCCAATTCAGCATGCATTGTATAATTATCAGCCACTATGCAACAGAAATTAAATCTGGCAATAAGGTAAAGGGTAATTCTCAAAGCATTGCTGCAAAAGACTATGAGTCAATCCACATTAGTTAATATGACACACAACCTGAGATACCTATGGAAGGCAAAAAATTAATGAGATAATACTTTCACTTCTTTTGACCATTTTAAGTTAAAATGGTCTCATATTCATCCACTCCAAGAAATGGCTTAATTGAGCTTCATAGGAAGGCTTTTTTTTTTTTGGCAAATCATGTAGAAGCACTAGGACACAGCATTTTAAACCTTAAACATTAAGCCCATCTAAGCCTTGTTTAGTTCACTACATTCAACCAATCATTTAAATATTATGCTCAATTGAATTAGACTCGTGCACCTCTCAAGTCAATGAATTAGACTCGTACACCACTACATATAGAAAGTGAAAAGGACATGAACAAGGTAATTGAAGGGTCCAGGTCCAAGTTAATTATAGACCATAATCACTAGAATGTAATTCTGAGTCTTGATAACAGGAATTAAACTACCACAATCAGTCACAAACAATCACATACTTTGCAATCAATTGATTGCCATTCAAACATCATTGATAACAGGCCTGTGAATATATGAACAAAGATAATAACAGAAAAACAAGAAAGAAGCATCTCTCTCAAATTAAGCCAGACAAACTTTTAGCATAATATTATTGATAAACAAAAAGCATACCGCCTTGCGAAGCTTTTTAATCAAAGCCATTGGCTTCCTCTTCAAACCACGCTGAAACCTGAAAGTGAAATTAACATACAGATTCAAGACATCACCAAATAATAACAAAATCATTTGAGCATAAGAAAACAATGATGCAACTGACTAATTGTATCGTTCACCTTCTGCGGGCACGAGCGTGAAAGAGCTTGACGAGCTCATCAGTGGACATGTCCAAGAGAGCATCCAAATCAACTCCTCTGAAACTGAACTTCTTGAACGTTCTCTTTTTAGGCTGGCCTGGAGCAGCCACATCGGTCTCAGCATCCGCCTATATCAGTAAAAAAGTAACGAGTATAGCATTTCCAATATCAAATACAAAGCAGAGGTAGAGAAAAGATATTTAATTGTTTCATTTTCTTTGAAACTCCATCATTTTCCTCGAAATTTTGGAGACACAAGCTTCGAATCCTTACCATAGCTAGAGATGGAGAAGCAAAACCCTTGCTCGCTGCTGATTGTGTGTGTTCTGTAGTAGCTAGGGTTTGGACAGGATGGGTATATTTATAGGGTACCCGATAAGTCCTGGATTGCGGGTTTTATTATTTGACTCTTCCGGGCTGAACCGAGCCCACTTCATGAGCTAGCCCATTTTTTATTATTTTTTCTTGATAATTTTTTATGATAATTATAATTTTCTATTTTATTATTTCAGCATTTTTTTAATATAATTAAAGTTTTAGTTTCGTATGGGCGATAAAAATAAAAGAATAATTTTTAATATATGTAATAAGTTTTTTTTTAGTAAGAGACGAAGAATTGATTCTGAATTTATTGTTTAAAAAAATATATATTTAATATTAGGCTATGATTCAGTTTGGCACAGCTTATGAAAATAGCTTTTTATATGGAGAAAAGTTATTTTTTTAAAAGTGATATTTCTAAAAATAATTAACTATATGTTTATGTTTGGTAAAATATAATTTAAAAACTGCTTATAAACTCATAAGAGTATTTTTGTCTATTAATTTTTTAAAATTAGCTACGCGTTTAATCTAAAATTCAGCTTTTTTAAAAAATTTCAATTTATAACTTATCCAAATAGTTGAATTTTACCTATCTAAATAATTGCTTTTATTAATTTTGATATTTACCAAATACTATAAACTAAGCCAAAATCAGTCTCTCACTCAAAATAATTATTTTTTTCTTTGTATAAGCTGTGCCAAACGGGCACTATATTTTAATGTGCTAATACATATAATAAATTAATATCAATATAAAATAGCACTTTTTCATATAAATTAATGGCAAATATATATATGGTCTGACATAATAAACACATCTTCGATTTGCCTTTCTTCATGCTATAAAAGATAAAAGAAAAAATATTAAGAATTATTTTAAATTTAAAAATGTTTGAGGGATAATAAAATAAAACCATGTTAAGAATCAAACTGTAATTAGGAGTGAGCATGGTCTGGATTTTGTAGAAAAGACAAAGCCCGAAAAACAGGCTTGGGTAGGGGATGGATATTAAAAAGCCTAAATCCAAGTCCAATTCATGTAAAAATCTTACGCCCACTCGATATTTAATCTTTTAATTTTAAAAAAAATTCAAGTTAATAAATATAAAATATTTTAAAGTATAAATAACTAAATTATAAAAAATACAATTATTTTTGACATATTATTAATAAATATATAAAATATAAATATAATGTATAGTGTACATAAATAAATTTGTGCTGATGAAATAAAAAGAAAAACCTATAATTTTGCATCCAAAGATAGCAATTAGACAGAAATTATTTGCTCTCCATGGGATTCGTTTGAAACATGAAGATAAATCTTTAGTTGTTTATCATTTGGGGTTCTTCAACCCCATAAATATAGTATTGTGTAAAGATATAATTTATATAGCTGTAATTAGTTTAGTTACTTGTTACTGATGTAAGTAGTTAGCTTGTGTAAATAATCAGTTATTAGTTACTTTGTGAGCCGGCACTAGCTTTTAGTTACTTTACTCTTTCTTTTACTGATGTGTATATACTTAGCTTCTGTACAGTACCGATTGATTTGAGATTATACTATAACTTAATTCAAATAAACTCAATTTAATTTTAATTTTAAAATTCATTTAGCTTAATTATATGAATTTTTTGTCTTTACTCCAAGCGTTTTTTGAGCATTGTCTTTTAATAATTGTAAAGTTTTTAAATACCTTCTTCCAAATAAATTTAGATATATTCATTATTTTTAACTTATCATTTATAACAATGTGTTCTTTTTCTCTAATTGGAACCTTTTTAGATCTTTATTTCACATGTTCAAATCATTTTAATTTTCATTTTTTCATCTTATCTTTAATCAATGTATGCTTTCATTTTGTAATTTTCTCATTCTAATATGATAACATATCCATGTTAACATTATCATTTAAGCAATGTTGTAACTTGATTGTTTAATATTCATTATTATATAACATAACTGATCGAATAGTTGTATGGTAAAATTTTCTTTTTAATTTATTGGAAACTTTGTGATTACATATGACTCTCGTGGTAAACTTTCATTTCAATTATCTAACTTTTATCTTATAACTAATATTCTCTTCACAATTTTTATCTCGTAGGATGATTAAGTTTAGATATTTAAAATGGGTGTTTTGAGATATGTAATACTCTTATTATCTCCATTTCGGTTTTTATTAAATTTATAATGCATGTATTTCATCTTAATTATACTTAACCTGAAACACTTGAATTCCAAAATACTCCGCTACACCTTTAACTTTTTATTAACTCCTTTTTATATCTCACTTGATAGTACAATATTGTCTGCAAATATCGTGTACTATATATTTTGTTAATTTATTCATAACCAAAGCAAATAGATAAGAGCTCACTATGAATATATGATACAATGTAATTGAAATAAAAAAATCCCCTTTAACTATAGGTATACTTACACTCACTTCTTCATATATATATTTTAATATTTATATGTACCTAATTGATTTCTTCTTGCATTTTAATACCTACCATAATTTTTTTTTTTAAATTTTGTCATAAATTTTTTCCAAGTTAATTAAAACAATAAGCAAGTTTTTACTCGTTTCTTTATATTTCTCCATCAAGTTTCAAATGAAAAATATTGCTTTCATTATAAATCAATTTGGCACGAATCCAAAATAATTGGCCATATGAGTGATGTTCTATAACTTTTTCTAATAATTTTTTTTTTGTTACTCTTGTGAGTTGAAGTTTTATACGTTATTTAATTATATAATTTATATTATCTTTAATGGGTAATACATTATTTTATTATTTATAATTTAATTTAATTAAGATTTAAAGAAATAAATATTATAATTAAAAGACAAAAATAAAACTATATGAGGGATGAAATATAAGATGGAAAGAGTTTTCTCCTTGTTAGTTGTAAGAGAGTGGCGAACGGAATGAGGTAAAAATAATATTATCAACTGTTTGAGAACAACTCTACCATCCTTCCAATTTGGGAGTCTTGAGAACAACTTTGCCATCCTTCCAACTTGGGAGTCTTTGTTCTCAATTCCAATTCATATGTGGTTGAGATCAAATGGTTGTTAAAATCAGTCTGAATCGGCCTGTTGAACCAAAAAATGAGAAATCGAATTAAGGATTGATTCGATCAATCTCAAAAATCAGTTACAAACAGGTGAATTCGTAGAACTAGATCGATTTTTCTGATTCGAGCATTTTTTTTATTTTTTTTTAATTTTTTTAAATTTTTGATCAAAAATGATAAATATCAAATTATACTTATTTTCATTATATATATATATAATAAATGTCAAATTATATACATATATATATATCGATTTTTTCCCAATTTAAATAGTTCGACCTCGATCGCCTCTCTATCCCTCTGTCTTCACTGATTTTTTAACCAGTTTAATTTTGAAAACAATGGTGAAAAAGGACGTGAAGGTCTAGGATGTCCTCAGTAAATGTGTATCCCTCTGTCTTCATTAATTTTTTAACCGGTTTAATTTTGAAAACATTGGTGAAAAAGGACGTGAAGGTTTAGGATGTTCCCAGTAAATGTGTGTTTGTTAATTGTTAAAATTATTTAGATAAAACATAAATATAAAAAATTTCAAATTTAGTGTTTTTAATTTGAGTAATTTTACGCATTTAATTCTCATAAAAAATTATTCTAAATACTATATATATGCATAATGAATTCAATTTATTTTATTTTATTAATTATCTATATTTATTTAATAACTAATATTTTAAGATATTATATATATATATATATGTGTGTGTGTGTATAATTTGATGATAAATTAAATTTTGTAAAATGATTAAAAGAATTTTTTATATTATTTTAAATTACTTTGAAATTATTTATTTTTTATATTAAAAGAATTTTAAATATGAAAATTGATAGAAAATAATTATTCTAAATTGAATTATTGTAAAATCTGAGTTTCAAAATAAGGGAAACATGACTATTTTTTTTTTTTTTGTAAATTTTAGTTCAGAATTGTGTGATTTGTTGACAAAATATTTTACTATTTTATTTTTTTTACATGACATATAATAAATTTTCATATTTAATTTCACTTAACGTTTTATGAGTGATAATATTACAGATATTAAAGAATTATTACATAAAATAACTAAAATGAAGAATTTGTGATAGAATTAAAAAAAAAAAAGGCAACAAATCTCAAGCATTTGTTTGTAATTTTTCATTTAGATAATCTTGAATTGAAGTCATTAAAAGTGATTAACATTTTAGAGTTAAGCAATTTGAGGGTGCATATTACGCATTTTGGTTATATTATTATTTGGCACTTATGTCTTAAGATGAACTTGCAAAAGACAAAATCAGGTATTAGTCTAAATCTTTCTAGCGATCTCATTTTGATAGTGAAGTTAATTATTTTAGCAAAAAAATATGTAAATAGTGTTTAAGTGTGCCAATTACATACCTTTCGGCTTCCTTTATGTTTCTTATTTGTATGTTGAGAAGTAATCGGTTGCGAGTGATTTTGGGAGTTATGGAGATTATTTTACTACGATGTATGGAATATAAAATAGTGAATGGAAATTTCGATAAAAAATAATTTATTACATTTTTTAGTCTAATAACATTATGACTGCATACAGTTAATTTATAATACAAAAAAAATAGAATGTCAAAGTTGATGTATTTTCAAGCCCAAATCCAAGTAATAAAAGCCCAAGTCCAAGTTTCACTCCACTTGACTTGACCCAAGTAAAAATCCTAAGCCCAAATTCTCAATATTTAGTCCAAGCCCATTTTATTTTGGAGCCTTTTATTTATCTTATAGGCTTAGTTTAATTATGCAAGAGGAAGAAGCATAATATTCTCTTTCACAACTTGAGTTTCAACCCACTTTAAGAAAAAAAAGAGATGAGCCCAATTTAGTATCTTGAATTAATTAAATGGGTTTTGGCCTCTCTCCATCATGTGAAAGTTTAAGGGAGGGTTCAATATTCAGAATTGTTGAAGCAAAAAAAAAAAAATAGAAAGTTACATTTGGACTTACTTTTATTGAATTTACCTGATTTGGCAAGACAAGATAAAAGCATGTGTCGTTTTTGCCAAAATTGGATGGTATCTTTATATGGCTGTTAGAACCTTTTGTTTTATTCTACCTAAGCTTGTAATAGCCTCTATATAGGATGTGATTGTAAGGGAAAGAGGAAGACCATGAATGAATGAACAAGTATTTTCATTTCCTTCTCAATTCAAGTCATTTACTTTCTTGTTCTTTAATTTCCAACAGTTTACTTTCATATCAGCTTTTCATTTTCAAGTTTTCAGCATCTTACCATTAGAATCTCGTTGCATATTCTTCTGTAAACTTTTTATTCAATCTCTTACTTTAAGTTTAGTGAAGAAGACTTTTGTGTTTGATGCTGGTTCGATGCCCTAAATTTCTGTTCAAATCTGAAGTTACATTGTACCCGAATCTGTCTCCATAAACACTTAAACCTGATTGCTTCTAAATTCCATTTCCCAAATCCAACCTCCTGAATCCTTGTCCATCTTCCTTATTCATACTTAAATAAGTCATCCTTAAAATCCTAAAGTGATTAGAGTTTGTTTGCTTAACCAAAATCCTCAAACCGATCCATATTCATTTAGGCAGATTTTGCTAAGTAAGCTACTGTCCAAAATTAGCCTCTCCAAAAACTCATCTATAATTCATGAAACCACTACCAATCATTTTCAAATAGTCTAAATAGATCACCTATAAAGTTTCATAGCATTTGGAGTTCATTTACTTCTTCAATTTGTGTCAACTGATTTGAAATCCTAAAAGGTAATTTGAGGGGTTTCTTGATTGAAGTTTGGGAGGACGTTTTTAGCTTGATTCTTGGGCATCAAAGTTGTTGGAACTAACTTACCAAGTGGCTGGAATACATTATTTGGTATTATGAAGTGTAACACATTGCGCGAATATTGATTTGTAGTATCGAGAGGAGACATCAATTCAATTTATTCGATTTGAAGAATTTTTATAAAATTAAATTTATTTTTTTGATTTAAAAATTTTTCATATTAAATTAAATAGTTATTATAATTAAATTGTCGGTTTTATTTTTTTGGTTTGTTAATTTCAATTTAATTTTTTTTATAAACTGTCATTATTTTATTATAAATTTTAAAAAAAATACTAATAAAATATCAATTATAAAAAAAATCTCAAAAATAATTCAACTTACAGGAAAAACTTATATATTTCATTAATTAATACACTCAATTTTTTTTTTTTTTTAAATTAGACTTTTTTTTTTTTTTTTTATCTTTTGTTAATTTTAATGAATAATTTTTTTTTTAAATTTTAAATTAATATTATGTTAAAAAAATTATATGGGTGTATATAAAATAAAACCAAATATATTTAGTTATAATAATAGTAATATATATATATATATTTTAAATTAAACTTAAATTAAACAATTATAAAACTATCGATTATAATTTAATTTGATCGATTCAATTTTATTTAATTAATTTGATGGATTTGACTTCCATCCCTAATTATATGACATTGCTATTAGATCAAAAGAACATATCGCTATTAGATCAAATGCAAAAAAAAAAAAAAAAAAAAAAAAAAAAAGAATTATGAAGTGTATTATGAATATCAATTGTAAGTTGTGATTCTCTTAACAATATTATGGAGGTGGGAAATGAGCCTGAGCAGACTATTTTTAAAAATATTTAATTAATTTAGTTATTTTTTAAGGAAAATTTTAGTTATTTATAAAACAAATAAATTATTACATTATATTTATCATTAAATCACATTATAAAATAAATATGTAAACTATGTATTATCGTTAAATTTGGGTTGAGCCAAACTAGACTCAAAAACAATTAAGCCTAATTTTTTTTAATTAAATAAAGTTTAAAAAAAAAAAAGTTTAGCCCAATCCTTAGGCCTAGAACTTAAGTTTGGACCTCTACATTTTTTTTTAAATATTACACAAATATATTATTTTTTTATTTTTCTTTTCAATTTTATGGTTTTTTTTTTCATTTTTATTATTTTTTAGTATATGTTTAGTATATTTTTAATATATGTTTAGTATATGTCATATTTTTGAAAAAATATTTTTAGATATGCAGTATTTTTGAAAAAATATTTTTAGGTATGTAATATTTTTGAATTTTTTTTTCTAACAATAAAAAATAAAATATTTTTTATTTTTTTTTAATATTTTTAATTTTTAATTTTTAATTTTTAATTTTTTTTTTTTTTGTGTTGAACTCCAGTCATTTCCACTCTTAAATACAATATATCGGAGTTTGGACAAAATTTTAGTGCAAATCTTTGGAAAATAAATTACATATTGAATAATAATAAAATAACACATTGATTTACAAATGAGTGGATATTTGAGCTATTATAAGTCAATTTATTTTATATAAATTCATATATATACAAACTCATAAATTTTATCATGATATCATAAATTTTTTTTTTCTAAATAAACTGAATTTTGAGAAACTCCAAGCCATCATAGTTGGATCACATGAATGGCTAGATCTTACATATTGACAACCCAAAATTATCTACACAAAATTATCCTTGAATAATGAAAGAAAACTCAAGGATTATTAATAAGATTAATGCATGTAAAATCTTGAGAACTAAAAGATTACTTCATTAAAGAAAATAATTTAAAAAGTTAAATATCATTTATTTTACATTTAAAAATATGAAAATTAAGTGTATTGGTTTTCAAAATATCAATAAAAATTTTATATTTTCGTAATATGAAGATAAATTAAAAGAAAAAGGAGATTAAGATACATATTTCAACATGAAAAATAACACTTAAAATTGTCTCGGTTAAAAGATCAAATACATTATGATGAAGTAAAATATGAAAGGTTTAGAATAAATTTAAAGTAATTTGAAGAAGTAAAATATGAAAGGTTTAGAATAAATTTAAAGTAATTTGAAGACAAAAATATAATATGATTTAGAAATATTATAATTATTAGAAGATGTAATTAAAAATCGTTTAAAGTAAAAACAAATAATTTATATATTTAATTTCAATATAAATACTTATGAGTTGTATGATGCTTATTAACTTTGATTCCTTTGTTGACTTAATTGTGGTGATATAATACCTTTTGTTAAATATACTTTGCCTTGTACAGACCACATAAAAGAATATTTAGTCTTAGGATGATATGCATGCCCTTTAGAAAATTTCAAGTTTTATCATTTTTTTTAGTGACTAGATATTTAGAAGTTAAATCATATGTTTATTAAAGCTAAATTTTATCTTTACATAAAATTTAAAGGTATATCTTAAATTCAATTTAGTACTACTTATACCTCTATTTTTAAGTATAATTTTTCTCATAAATAAATATTAAAATATATTTTACCATTCTTTATATTGGTCTCCTCTTTTTTATTATGAATTGGACCTATTCATAAGTTGAGCTTGATCTATGAACAAGTATATTATAAATCCAAATATGTTATATCATTTCATTGATATTTCCTTTCCCTTATCATCAATCTAAATAGAGTATAGACTAAAATAAAAGGGAATGACATCTTAAACTCAACTTTGTACTATTTATACACCTATTTTTAAATGTAACTTTTCTCTCAAATAAATATTAGAATATGTTTTACCATTTTTTACAATAGTCTCCTCTCTTTTATTATGAATTAGATATATTCATAAGTTGGACTTGATCTATAAATCTAAATAGGTTATATCGTTTCATTGACATTTTTTTTTTCCTACTTTCAATTTAAATAGAGTACAGACTAAAATGAAAGGAAATAACATCTTAAACTCAACTTAGTACTATTTATATCTCCATTTTTAAATGTAATTTTTCTCTCGAATAAATATTAGAATATGTTTTACCATTCTTTACAATAATTTTCTCTCTTTTACTATGAATTAAACCTATTTATAAGTTGGACTTGATTTATAAATCCAAATAGATTATGTCATTTCATTGATATTTCCTTTCTTCTACTCTCAATTTAAATAGAGTATATATTAAAATGAAAGAGAATGACATTTTAGACTCAACTTAGTACTATTTATACTTCTATCTTTAAGTATAACTTTTCTCTCGAATAAATATTAGAATATGTTATACCGTTCTTTATATCAGTCTCTTCTTTTTTACTATGAATTAGACCTATTCATTAGTTGGGTCTAATAAGTGAACAAATATACTATAAATTCAAATAGGTTATATCGTTTCATTGATATTTTCTCTCTCCTACTCTCAATCTAAATTTGAGACTAAAATGAAAGGAAATGATTTCTTTAGGTTTATGATTGTCTAACACATGGTTCATATATATCTTTCTTAGTTTCACAATCTCAACTATTGCACTTGTTTTGCATATGCTCTTAAGATCTATCAAATTGACCAAAGACTACACACATAAGGAGAATAAACAACTTAAACATTGAATTTGAGGGAAAACAAGTGTTATTTTGATATTTATTTCATTAATTGGCTAATGAGAAATTCGGGTAATTTGATTTCTTTTTGGTAAAGGACTAATTTAATAGCTTGCTGAATTGCCACCACAATTCTTTTAGTTTTAAAGTTCTAAATATTGAAAAAGAAATGTAATATTTTAACTAGTCTTATTGTAATTTCAGATTAATTTGACCATAAAATAAAGATATTTATAATTATTTTAATAGAATACAATGTACAATTTTTTTTACTCGTTTGGACAACAATAATTCAAAGGTTAACTTAATATTTATACTAATAAGCTTAATAACACATATTTTATCAATAACCACCTCAAATATTTACTACTTTATCTAACTTATATTTGTATGTGATTGTAATATATGACATTCAATTGACATGTATAAATATTTCTTTATAATAGTTGGTTACTCAAAAGAGATGAAAATACATATATAATTTATTGTCCTTCATCTTTATAATTAAAGGAGATAGAAAATGAAAAATATCACCATACACTATGTTTAAACACAATAATTTTGTACATTGAGAAAACAATGTATAAGACTAACATTGCATTCTATGATAGGTTTTGAACAAAAATGGATGATAGGAACTCATGAGCATAACACATTGGTTCTATGTCACAACTCATTCATTAGCCATGAAGATATATGTTCATAGTAAAATAATATTGTATGAACTATTATATTTATTAAGCGTGTTTATTTAGATTTTATATTTATATTGATAATTATGTATTGAACATAAAAATAAAATTTCAATGACTAGTTTTTATTTTTAAACATACATACCATATATATACATAATCACATATTTAATATGTTTATAATATGTGTTCAACTTCTGTCATATTATAATTGATAGTTTAACATTAAAATTTTATCGGAATTTAATGATTCTTGGATCAATAGGTTCCTTTACTAAGCTACTATCATATAAGGTGAAAAAAATATAAAACTGAATCTAGGAACCCTTCTAAAATCTCACCAAAGCACAATAACATCAAAGTAAACCCTAATTTTGACCATTGAGGCTTCAAACTCCAATTTCTCCCAAATTACTAACCTCCACAACATGTACCAATACTCATTAGAAAGCTTACATAATAATCTAAATAATGCAAAAAACTTAACTAAAATCCATTAAGTGTAGCTCAAGTTATTCCCAAGTAAATTGAGCTTAAAAGCACACCTATATTAACAATTTTCATCCATTCCTCCCAATCCACTATCCATTCCATCCCATCTGTCAAGCATTCTCAACCGTAGATAAGGCAAATATCGAACGGCTATTATTCAAATTTCACCGAGTTTTTCAATTCTGAACCAATCAGGGCTCAGCTTTTGGATACTCTCTCACACACACTTGACTATTTAAATCCACTCCGTTTCGTCATCTTCTCACACAATCGAAAATACTAGGACACACAAACCTCTTAGATCCAATTCAATACCATTTCCTCTTTTGTTCTTTGCCAATTCTCTTCTCTCAAACCCTAGCCCTAGAATTCGGGGAATTCCTAATATTTCTTTGTTTCTCAAATGGCTTCTGAAGATCCAACTGTGGCTGCCGTCGAGGACAATACTGAACCGGCTACCACTGAACCAGCTGAGGAACCTCCGGCGACAACCAAGACCGTTAAGGCCAAGAAGACTAAGGAGTCCAAAGCTAAAAAACCTTCTGCTCCTAAGAAATCTCGTCCCCGCAATCCTCCCAGCCATCCTCCATACGAAGAGGTGCCCCTTTTTTTTTTTTTCTCGTATTTCAGATTCGAATTCCATATTATTTGTTGTTTTGAATTTTGAAATGTTAAAGTTTTAGTTATGTTTAGATCTGATTTTCGTTTTTGTTTCGGTTTGCAGATGATCAAGGACGCTATCGTGACTTTGAAGGAGAAGACTGGTTCAAGCCAGTATGCGATTACTAAGTTCATTGAAGAGAAGCATAAGCAGCTGCCTCCAAACTTCAAGAAATTGTTGCTTTTCCATTTGAAGAAGCTTGTAGCTGCGGGTAAGCTTGTGAAGGTGAAAGGATCGTTCAAACTCCCTCCAGCGAAGTCATCGGCACCAAAGCCGGCTGCTCCTGCTCCAGCCAAAGCTAAGAAAAAACCAGCTGCTTCTGCTGCTGCCAAGTCCAAGCCCAAGTCCAAGGCTGCGCCTAAACCAAAGGAAACCAAGACGACTAAGGCGGCCGCCAGTGCTCCAGCTAAGAAGAAGGCAGCTACTAAGACTAAGACTAAGCCGAAGCCGAAGCCTAAGCCTAAGCCCGCTGCCAAACCTAAGGCTGCTGCTAAGCCAAAAGCTGCACCTGCAAAGTCCAAGCCTGCTGCAAAGCCAAAGGCTACTCCGGCTAGACCAAAGCCCAAGGAGAGGCCGGCTAAGGCATCCAGGACATCAACAAGGACTACTCCAGGGAAGAAAGTTGCGGCGGTCGCTCCTAAGGCGGTACCAAAAAAGGCTCCTGCTGCAAAGAAAGCTCCGGCTAAGAGTGCGAAGCCGAAGAGTGTTAAGTCACCGCCGAAGAGGACTTCAGCTAGGAAGGGAAGGAAGTGATCGAGGGTCGAGAGACACAGGCATAGGTACTAGTGTTTGTAGGGGTAGTTCTGTAAATTTGCTTGCCATGATGTAATCAGGTCCATGTATGCCCATAGAAAGAAAAAAGATATCGGATCTATTTTTTTTTTTTTTGGCCGTTTCGGGATTTGAAATAGTATTTTAGATGTAATGGTCAGTTGAATGAAATCATGAGATCAGTTTTCCTTGCAAAGGTAATCTAAATTCAAGTGTACCTTGGCTTTTCGACCAAAAATGGCTCAATACCGACGGACGTTACACCGTCAGTTTTTGCAGTTATGTATGTATGTATGTATATCTTAAATATACATGTAAAGATATTACATGGCGGATTTTCCCAAGTTGGTGATTTTGTCCACTAACTCATGACCACTAAATAAGCGCCGTGGAAACAAGGGGTTGCTCTTGGAAGCAAGGTCAAGTGTGTTGTGAGAATTCACTTCAAATGAGTAGAATTGGGTAGGGTTATTATTTCACCCAACTAGAGGTAGGAGTAACCGTCTCACACACGCCATTGTTGCGTAATTGAAGGGAACTCTGAAGATCTTATTTCTTTCTGCAATTACCAAATTTCATAAATGTTTTGTTGCAATCACTTGTTGAACCCTAAGGAGAAACAATATGGTTTTCTAACACAGGTACATACTAATCTCATTCTTTTAACCTTACATTGCTTTAAATCCCTTCAAGAGATGCGAATTATTTGTAGTGTTACTTGTAATTTGTGTTCTCTTGAAGCAAATATATAAACTTTGCTCATAGGGGATGCTTGTGCTGGTTAAAGACTTCCTGGGGGATTGTGAAGAGGCTTTAACTTTATTCTAACATGAACTAAAGCTAGTATTCTTTTAACTCTATATGAGATTCATTTTGTCTCCACCATGGCTTTTAATTTCTGTTTTTCATTATCTTTGAAAGTTTTAATTCAAGTTCCGTTAAGCTTTGTCAATCTTGCTTTTCAATAACTTTGTCAAGTTTTTATTATATTTTTTGTGAAATAATGACCAGCTTGGGACTTGTATTGGCATTAGAGATGCCCTCTTTGTTTTGCACTACAAGATACGGAAGTTCTCATCAATTTGCATGCTGTGCTTCATCTAGTAGATTTTGATAACAGCTCCTTGTGTTAGTTGCTTTGACATTTACTGATATGAATACTTGGTTGATGTAAGCTTCAACTGATTTTTTTTTTTTTTAATTTATGTAGTGATCTCACAATTTCCTCTTTTGCTTGTTCAAATTTAAAGAACCTGCTGCCAGAAAATTTATAGGCTTGATAGCTGTTGAAAGCTGAATCATTTATGTTTAATTCTTCTTGTATTAGATGTAATATCTGCCGTGCAAGCTTGCTTGGAGTAATTTCTGGGAAAAATGTTTAAGCTAGCTAGTTCTTGATTTTGAACATGCTTGTTTTACTTCACTATTAAATAATGAAGCCTACTACAATTACAATTGGGGTACTTGGTTACCATTTCTGTGGAAGGAGCTTGTGAGAAGATACGGTGCTTTAGAATAATCAATAAAGATATAATGCTTAATGATTGTGGTGCTAGACAGAGCTGAGTGTTGAAATAGGGTTCTCCTAATGGAACACAGGTTAATGCCTTGCGTGGTGTTGTTAACATCCCTGTTATTGTTTCAAGCATTACTGGACATATCACAGAGAATATAATTGGAATAGAGCATTTGTTTGGGCGTTTGCATTCTGGAGGATAGGAAATACTGGTGTATTCACACTGCTCTATGCTAGTTTTTCATGTCTCTGCACCATGATTTCATAAGCATATCATAATAAATGTCTAGGATTGAGAAGACTAATTCTGTTTACAGTGATGGTAACAAGATACTGAGTAATTCTAGTCTTCAGTCACTCTGAATAATGAGTATCGGTATTTTTCTACTTTTATTGTCGATAACATATGAAGATTGGATTGCAAATATGAAATGATTTCGTACAAGTCTAAGCAAAGTACAATTTTCCAATTCGCTAAAGTATTATGAATTCATGTTCTGGTACCGCACGTAGAAGTCAGCATACTTAAAAATGATAGATGAATTTATCGTAATGAGCTTTGTTGGATACCTAAAATGGACGTGATTACATCTGTATGATTTCCTAAATATAAAGAAAAAGTATGAAAAATTAAATGTCCTTTGGAGGCTGTGGAACATGCCCAACATTTGTGCCCTAGTCTGAGCATTGGGCGACATAGGACACGTATGTCTTTACATTTAAAATTGGAGAATTTCTTGTATATACCGGTGATGATTTTCTGCTGTTTCTTAAGTGGACGTGGTATCACTTGTGTTTACTTGTAGTCATTTCTTCTCATTTAGGGTTCAGAGGCAGTTTATCATACTAGATTGAACCTAGCCATTAAGTTAACTTTGTTAGCTGCATTTATTAGGAAACCGTCGCTTGAATTACTTGGTTTAATATAATTATTAGAACAATTACTTAATATGCTAAGATAAGGCAATGTTTTCAATATACATTCTACAATGATTATATTGATATCTTTGGTAACCCATTTGCAACTTTATTGCATTGCTACTTTTTTATTTATTATGATATCTAGCATTTTGCATTTTGTCCAGCAATGTGCCAGACAATTAAACTGGGCTCAGCAGATTCTTGAATTTGAATGCCCATTTATGATTCATTGTTAAAGTAGATATACATGTCTTGTCTTAGAAATTCAAATCAACGCTCTTAGTTGCTCTTCATGGTTAGTATCAGGTAAAGATGCTGATTTATTTGTTTTTATATGCTTACTATTTAATTTCTTTGCAAAATAAGAAACCTGAGATTTAGCTAAGAGATCAAATTGGATACTTTAGCAGAATCCTATTTGTTCAAGTACTTAGAAGTCTGATTGAATGCAACTAGAAGCAGTACTTTTCTTAGTATATTTAGAGATATGGAATGTCAATATCTGTGCATTTGTCCGTATAAGCATGTCAGCAATAATAATTAAATATAAAGACATTTGAATAGTCTAGGTTTAAGCAATCATCTTGCTTATTAAAAACAAAAAAAGAAGTCAATCATCTTGCTTATTAAAAACAAAAAAAGAAGTCTAGTGTTAATCATGCTAATTTTCTTCTTTGTAATGGCTATGCAGTCCTGTACTTGTTTTTGTTCAAGAGGCAGCTACCAACAACAGTTTTTTCTGTCTTATTTAAGTTAGGGACTTGCTGAATATTGTGTTTTTCTTCCACATCATGCCATAATAAAAAAAGGACAAATTAAGTAAACAACATAAGTAGAATCTTGCCTGAGTTTTGTCAGGAGCTTAAATGAACCATTCATCCTTATTCACATTAGCTCAGTTATCATGATTTAATGTCCTGTTTGCAATAAGAGGAGGTGGAACTTTATTGTGAAAAGTGATATTACTGATATGTCAGTTTCTGAAGAGGTGATAGGTTGATACTTGGTAGCTTGTAAATGTAACATGAGATATGTGCTTCATCATTGATGATTTGTTAGTAGCCAATATTGATCTTAGAACGCTTGTGAATATTTACACATGTAGAAGATGAAGCTGTCAATAATGAGTTGTATCTCATGCCAAATGGGGATATTGGAAATATATCTTCTTTGAGAGGAATTTATAGAACATTTCCTCACCTGTCTCTATGTGCTACCTAGAATATCATGTACATTTCAGTTTCAGTAACCAAGGCAATATGGGATTATTTTTCTTTGGAACTTAACCGGCCTGTGTTTTGAAACTCATATGAAGTTGATTTGCTTAACTGTATTCATTTTCTTCTGCCCCTCCGGTGCTACAAAATATTATATTCTTCCAACATCTTCGTATTTATGGTAGAACAATTTCATTTTTTCCCCTGGCATATGACTCCCCTCCTTATCTTATTTTTTGAATATTTCTCATATTGATTATGTGTTAGGATAGGACCTCATGGAGGAAAAGTGCAGAATTTAAGGATTTTCTCAAATGACTGTTCACACTATTGTAGCAGTTTTCCAAATTAGGGTTATATTATATTTTATTTAGAATAGTCAAGTCCTACTTCTATTAAGATTTTCTGTTTAAGACTTTATTGTAGAAGGATCTTTTGTTTAAGATCTTATTCTATTTGTTTAAGACCTTTTTTTTAAGACCTTAAACTATTTGGATTTTATGTTATCTATAGGGCCGTAGTAAAAGTTTCAGAGCAAGAGTTTTGAGAATTGTGCAATATTAAAGAATCAGATCTGGTACTCTGTTTTCCTGGTTGTCTGACCAGCAATTTCAGCCTATTTTGGTTTATCTATTGGTCTCTTTGTTTTTTCTTTTCAATATTCTCTTGTCAATTTACAATTTAATTTAGAGTTAGGGTTAATAGCTTATTGGATCAGTGAACATGAGGCCTTAATGGCAGTGTTTGGATGGAGGGAATAGAAGTGATAGTGGGAAAGTAGAAAGTAGTGAAGGAGAGAGGAATTGTGAAACCTTTTGGAATTATCTATTGAATTAAAAAACTTACAACTCAATACAACTCGAACTATTTATACATCCTAATGTCAAGGAATGAGTAACAAACCAGCTGACATCACAGCTGCGAGCTCATAACACTCATAAATTCAATAAACAGTTGTTTTGACTTCTTTGACTCAGCAACTTAACAAATTAATGCCATTAAGTCCTAACAATTAGAAGACTTCATATAAGTCCTAACAATACCTCCCTCTAGGACAAGTACCTTGTCCTCAAGAAAGAATTAAGTCCTAACAAGTGCCTTGCCCTCGTGGAAGAATTGAGGAAACTGAGTCTGCAAAAATGAGAGGTCCTCTCAAGTAGCTTCATCAAGATTGAGGTTAGTCCATCGAACTAGAGCTTGTGGCACTGAAATATTATGCCTGGTAGTAGTCTTGTGCTGCAGAATTGCTAGTTGCTCAATCCTATATTGTCCATGAGCTCCAAACAAAGGTGCCTGAGATTGACAAATCTGTTTCTCACCAAGCTTCTTTTTGAGTAAAGAAACATGAAACACTAGATGATGAAAGCATTAGGAGGTAGATGGAGCTTGTATGTCACTGGATCAATCTTCCCCAGCATTGAAATGGGCCATAAACTGTGCTGACAGCTTAAGGAACTTAACTGCCACAGAACTTTGCTTATAGGGTTGGAGCTTCCAGTAAACCAAGTCCTCCACTTGAAATGATCTTCTACACTGGTCTGCAACCTGCTTTATTCTGTTCTGAGCTGCAGATCATTGATCTTTAACCAACTGAACAATATGTTTATTCTCATGTAGAAAATCCTCCACGGTCATCAAAATTATTCTTAGGCTTTTGTGTCTGTTCTTTCATTTATTTATTGCATTTCCCTATCATCCCAATATCCAATTCGCATCTCTTCTTTTTGTAACAATATAATATATTTCTCCTACGATTTCCTGTTTTAATCCATGACTTCTCTTAACATATTGCAAAATTTCTTTGATTGTTTAGTGTCCCCCAGCTGCTGAAAGTTTCTGCTAGTAGAACAACTTGTGATTACTCCTAGTAAGTCACTTGCAACTTCAGTTAAGTCAGTTCTTACTGTAGGACGCTTGAAGTTTTATATTCAAGGAATGGATGCTGAGTTCTAGGGATAGATTGGTTTAATAAGCAGTAAGAATTGAACCAACTAAATTAAAAAGTGACTAAATTCTTTGCATGTTTTTAATTTTATAAACAAAGTTCAAGCTTGATTTAAGCTTGTTTAGCGAACAAGCTAAGCTTGAACGAGGGTGATTTCTGCTTTGAGTGCAAGCTCATGAGAATAAGCTCAATATGAGGCTTTTTCAGTATCATTTTGGTATTGGTTATAGGTTATCCAACATGAAATACACATAGAGCTTGTTTGCCTTTATATAAGGAAACTTTAATTTTCCATGCAAATCTATATGTATACTAGTCATTTGATGTAACCCTTGTTTAGAAATCCAGATTTTGCAGGAATTAAATATAAATGAATTCTGTTTTTGCCAATTCTCATATTTGGATGGAGATAATTTATAGAATATAATTCTTTCAATGTGAAAAATAAATAATTTTAAAATAAACAAAAATCATGCCATTTTAAGTTTTTACACAAATACTCGTATAATTTATATTCTGGTCTCCTAGATCTTTAATATTATTAGTTGTTTTTAAACAAATGAAGGTAAATAAAGGTAATTAAGGACATAAAGTTAATTGAATTTATTATTGGTTTACAATTTGTATGAAACAATTCTTACACAAGAATTCAATTCAATTCATTTCTATTGATAGAAATGAATTAAATTGAAAATTTTCTACATTATGTTTTTCAAATAGAGCCTTAACATCTAATTTTGTAATTTCAAATTTTTTATATTTAGTTCTTGGCTGGATAATGAGCTTCAGCTTGGCTGATGAGACCTTTCACTTGTACCTAGCTAACTCAACCTTGGCAAATTTTTATCAAGGCCAACTGTGGACAAGCTAAAGTTCTGCCAAGCTTCCCTGTTTGCTGCCCTGATAGCATTATATGTATTTTATTTTTATGAGGGTAGGTTGGAGTTTGCATTTACTAAAGAAATTATGGCTACCAATCTCAATGAATGTAGGAACTGACTATATTTTTTGATGAATGTAGGAACTGATTATATTTTTTGAGTTGTTATATGCTTTCTAGATAGGCATTAAATTATAGGGAAGAATATATGAGACAATATGAGAACAGCCATTATGTATACTTCTAGGCTGTTAAGAAATAGAATGTTTGTGAAGTGGGTATAAACTGAGGATATTAAGTGGCCTACCAGAGAACTAAAAATGGCCTAAATTCAGGATGAGAAGTAAAATTCTTGAACGTTGTTGCCCCCTTTGTCAAGATTTCTCTTAATGCCACTGGATGTTGCCACAGTAATCGAGCTTCATTTGATAAGTGATAACATTTGTATTTCAAATTAATGTTTAGCTTTGGTACATTCCATATATGTCGCTTATTTTGGTAACTGTATGAAGCTAGAGGATGTCTTAGATCAATGTTCTCAATGGGTTTTGGACATCTGCAAATTGCAGACAGTGATACTTTGTTACTGCTCTCGTGCACATCGTACTGAGTATGCTTCCTAGTGAAAACTAGTGAATTTTGAAATAGTGTTGCACGAAAATTGTGGTAATGATTATATGTTCAAAATTATCAGAATGGTATTAAATTGAATGTTATTCTCTCTTCCATGTGGCACAGGTTCACACATGCTTGCTTATAAGCCATTGTTTCTAGAAGCCCTATTAGGAAAAACTGAGTCCCAGAAATTCTTTTTCTTCTACAACTTACATGAAACATATAACTTTATGTATCTAATTTAAAAGAGTACCGAATGATTATTTTGATATGATCAAAGACTTGTTTGATAAGAGCAGCAAGTGTTGATACATAGAGGACAGCCATATGAACTGTCAATCACTATATATTTGCAACAAGCCTCTGGGTAAAGTAGTGGCATAGCAAATCAGCCTAGGACCGGTAGACTCATCCCAAGATTTAGCAGTGCTTTACCGTAGATCTTGTTTGATGTTCCTACTATCAAGCTTGGCACTTTCTTGTGGTAGTGATAGCAATAGAGTGTGCAGGAAGCAACAATTAAGGACTGAATACATTTGCCTTTCTTTCATTTTGGCTTTATGGAATTTACTGATTCCGGTAGAATTATAGAAGTTTAGCGTAGTGGAATAACAATTTAAAACTATTGTGTGATTGTGAACTCTCAAACTAAATAACAAATAGTTATTATCACAGTAACAGTGATCGAGGACAAGATGAGTCAGACTTTTGAAAAGAATAAGTGTAAAGAAGAGTGAACTAATGATATACATGGTGAAACAGTAAGGGCAAGAGGAAGGCAAAAGGAAGTGGCTAGAGAATGTGAGGTAAGACATGATTACCTAGGATGTGAGGTAAGACATGATTGCCTAGGATTTGTTATTGGTCTAGCTTAATATATTAAAGTTTATTATTTTTGAACTAGTATTATAAATGAATACCTAAACACTTCTACTTTTAGTTTTCTAGAAGATTCTGAATTCTTCTTACTTTTGTAAAATGCAAGTTCTCGTGTTACTACTATGCTCTGCTCTCATGTTACTACTACGCTCTGCTGTTTCTTCTGCTTCCTTGATTTCAGTAATTATAACCTCAAACAATGTGAAATGCCTGTATAAAGATTAGTATGTAATGTATCTTGAGTTGTTCACCAGTTATGAATCTGCAAACATCAACGTAGGTTGCAAAATATAGACCAACCATTTTAACAGAAACACATGCATGTATACGTTCTTATTGCATGACTGATGTTTGGTTACTTGATGTTGAGCATCAGTGGCAGAACTCTTTTAGAACCAGTGTCTTTCATTTGTAAAATTTGAAAAACTAAGAAGTTGCTCTTTCTGTTTTGATGGTTATTGTCCATAAAACTCAGGTCCTCTTTTAACCTATTTGGTTAGCTCAATTGGCAAGTGGGTTTGATCCCACCTTATTGACCATGGTTGAATCTTGGTACCAGCCCACAAGGGAGGTATTTTCTCCTTCACAAATTCTCTAGTTCCAGTGGGGTGGCAAATTTAGTAAGGTGGCTATTCCGTGATACCTTCAATTTCAATGTTGAATAACTCATGAGTAATTGATTGTGTGAAACAATCTGTGTCTTGAGTTTTTGCATTCCAATAAAATTTGCTAGTAAATATAATTTTATGTGGCGTTAGAGAGGGATATTAAATATAAGACCAGTCATCAATTACTACAAACTCTATCATGACATTTCTCTTTGTCAGACCTGGTGAAAAATCAGACACCTGCTCTTGCTTCTGCATTGATCTTTTGATTTATGAATCTTGAAAAGCTCAGAACTTCAATTTCCATGAGTTATGACTTCGATCTTTCAACTTTCTGGATGCAGTACTTCAACTCCTTTTGAATGTTTATCCTTGATGGTGACAAAACTATGTCTTTCCAAATTGAACCAGCTTCCCTAGCTGGATTAGGGGAGTTGTAAAGCTCATATATTGAATCTGCTTCCTCGTTCAATCTACTCACCCATTTCAGACAGTCTATTTCATCTGGATCTACCAGCAGAGTCTTGTCTCTTTCTTTCCATCCTATCAGCTTCAGTCATTAATTATATTAGTATTTTGATGACATATTATGTGAACAAACATTTTGGTTACGGCTATGGGTATTTTTGCAACTGACTTTGCTAGCTTAATTATTTTCTCTATGTATGTTTCTTTTAGGACTAGAATTGGATGAACTAGTTTCTGTGTTGAGAAGAGTCATGCTCAATGTAGTTTTGGTAGCTGCAAGGTCGCCTTAGTCCAGTTGTATTCTTTGTGCTAATTAGGGTTCAAAACCTGTGAGCTTCAAGGCTTTGAACCTTACAGAATTCAAGGCGAGAAAATGTGAGTTTTACATTCACGTGCAACTTACCTGACTTGAATCAGATGCCCCCTAGCTCACTTAGCATCACTTAAATAAGCTTTTGCCATTTACTTGTGATAATTGTTTGAATCTAGAGTTTACATGTGTAACATGCTTTATTTTATATAGCTGGTAGCATGAATAGGAGCTTGAAGAAGCTAGAAAAGAATAGTGAAGTGAAAGAGGGATAGTTTGTGACTACATACCTTGGGTGGGCCATCCAAAGCGTTGGTGGCATACAGCCTGGCACTGTCAACCGATTGGCAGTAAGTAAGAAATGCATTTGCAAATCTCTTGTGGGATTTCAGTTGTGACCTAACTCTTACCGCTCTTCTGCACATTATAGCTCTCCTGTGTGCACCCATGTCAACCCATTGTTATGAATCAGTATCTTAGGAAGAAACTCCCCTTTTTCCTTTTTATTTATGTAGTTAAAAAAAATAAAAACATAAAATATAAGACCACAGGCGGTTAGATTAATGATTTTTCTGCATACCTTATACCTCTGACAACAGCTAAATAAGCGTCACAAACAACGCCAACCAACTCTATCCTATATGGTCTTCTCTTTTTCCATGCATCTTGTTCTTCTTCTTCTATTTGCTCCCAGTAGTTCTCAGTTACAGTTCCATCATTGCATACCTTGTAACCAGCTCCCATGCGATAACGTCGGCGATGGACATTTCTGGCCATCGTTATTGTCTGCACAACAAATGGTGCCCAGGAGAGTGTGCCGTCCATGATCACATCTCGTCCTTCATTCAGTGCTGTCACCAAGAGAGAAGATGCTGCATCCGTTGAAGATTGGTGCACCTGATCGGGAAAAAAGAAAAAAGAAAAAAAACCTTCAGCTGATTCCTACCATCAGAATTATCTTTAGAATCTAATGCTACCAGGTAAGAGCATTGTAAGAGCATCTAGACTATTGTCAGATCATTGATGCATCTAGTATTTTTTTTAATTGGCCACGGCTTTGGGATTTTGTTAACAACAGCTTGTGCTTCTTTAGATTGACAATGTAAGACATTATTATGTGACTGCATTGACTACTGAATAACAAGTGATATGGGAGAACTCCTGTAACGACCATATTTGCAGCAGCTAGTTAAAGAATTTTAGAATTGAAATGCTTTAACTGACAAAGGAGAGAGAGATCTACTCGAGTAAAAGAGTGTCAAAAATTAATTCAAGACTTCGATCTGAAGAATATAGGGAAAGATCATAAAGAATTTAAAATTCACTACTGCAACTACAATAACTCATCAGTTCTAAGCTACTTGCCAATACCAACAGTTTCTATGCTGGATGCTTTTCTGTACCATATTTGATAACTTTCTCGCGAAGTCTTTTTCCATAAGTGACTAATATCAAGGGGAAGGTAATCTTCAAATTAGCCTTTTCTATGTGTTCATTTATCTAACCTGATTAAATAAATATCTAATGTTCTTCCCAAGATTTTGTGTTGTGGTGGGGATGGTTGGGCAAAGGGACACATTATCTCACCAATTCAGCTGTTTGGATCATGTCCGCATGTCCTCTGGAGCTAAGGGCCCTGTAGATGACGTCCGACTCTTTGAAGGCATCTGCCTCAATAATTACTGCATTTCCTGCTGCTCCTGCCCAGAATGGTCTGTCATGATTCATTAAGACAATAAATGTCAGCAAGCATAGCTTGTTTTATTGATTCATATAATTCCAATTATTTATCTTTCAGGGAGCTACTTTGCAAACATATTCCTCTGAGTATTTGGAAGTACTAGTTACCATGTGATTTGATTTGAATGCAAGATTGAACATGAGAAACAGGTACTCTGGAGATGCCTAGAGTATAAAAAATCATTAACTATAGAAGTTCTCTTACTCTTTGAGGATGTCCTTGAGCACAGTGCTCTTCCCAGCACCCATACCACCACCCATGAGGAGGAGGACTGGACTTCTATCCGAGTGTGCCACTGGAGCCATAACTTCTGTACATTGTGAGTCATCAGTTGATGCTATTCCCATTGCTTTCATTTCCTCCACCAAGGTATTAAACACTCTAGCTACCTTTAGATTTTTAGTCACCCTTTCGAATCGCTGTTCCCTAAGGAAAAAGAATCAAGTTATTTTCTTCTGCAAATTGTAGCTTATCTTGATTATTAAGATTTTCATGTTATCTTGAGATCCTTAAAATCCTTAACGATGCAATCATTTGGCAGTTGTCTCTATGATGCAAGAGTTGAAGCTAGAATGACTATGAAATGTAAAATGTCTAAAGAATGAGGGAACAACAGATCAAAGTATTTGCAAGTTCTATGTTCTAATAATATTTGTTATCCAATTGTCTTGCTGCTTCTATTTTAACGTTAAATTGTTCCCTTATTGATACCAGTAATGGTAGCATTTGACAACAATAATAATACTACACACCTTGTTGCTGCCATGACAATATTTTTGAACTTCTTTTTGGGTTCCGCATCAGCACTCAACACCTGAAATTAAATGGTAAGAAAGCTGCAAAACCACAACGCCGCAAGAAAAGGATACTTGCCAGGTCTAATAGACATTCTATTTCAGAAAAATACTTAATCTGATTCTCGTGTAAAAACATTTTAATTAGTATCTTATTTTTTTTTTTTTTTTTTTAATGAAGTGAAAATTATATCTATAATTATCAAATTTATTATCATAAATTTTCTTTATTGTACAATATTTTTATTTTATAATTTCAAATTCCAAGGAAAATTAGATTATCTCTTACTATATATATATATATATATATATAATTAAAATTTTTATATTTGATATAAGACTTAACATCAATTTAATTCAATTTCAATTCGAAACGTGATTTAACTGGGGTTGAACTTATAATTGGCAAGAATTTCTAATTGATCAAAATAATAAAGTCAGTGATTGGTGAAGATTTAAAGAAAACATGTCTTATCATCTGTACATATGATACAATATTGTAATTAATTAACCTATAATCATCCACTGATACATACCTGATGCATGATAAGATCAGCATGACTCCAGTGGAATGCAAAATAACTAAGAATACATCTCTCAAACTCCTCCAAAAGTTTTACAAAAAGTGAATCAGCTTCAATTTCATCTGCAAAAAATGCATAAATATCTTCTTCACACCCTTCGCTCTTTCGAATGTATTCTGCAGCTAATTTGCAGAGATGAGGACATTCTCTCCTATCTGAAAATCCCATTTGCCTGGCTGCAAAGACCATCCATATCCATCAACTACTTTCTAACAAATGTTTTGGAAACATTAACCTTAACAAGGTTTTAAATCATGGTCACACAATATATAACATGTCAGTGTCTCACTGTCTATTACAATTATGTAATATTTAAAACCATGAATATTTACAATAACATTGATTTCTGAAACAGGAATATATATTTACCTACATAATGTGAGAACCTTTCAAGCTTCTCTGTTTTGCCAGCTTCCTTTGTTTTTAAACGAGGAATGATCTTCCGATCCCTTACCTGCCGGAGACGGTAATGAACTGCCGCTGCAATTATTAAGCCAATTGAAGAGGCAACAATGATCTGATTGAAGGTTGGTTTGTTGTTATAATCTGATGAAAAGATCAAAATTAAATTAAGGAAACAAGTAATTAAGATGAATGTACAAAACAAAACCAAAATATTAAGTAAAAAAAAAAGCTTGCCTCTGATCTGCATATTTGAAATTTGCAGGAAAGATGATTTGTTTTTGTGAAGGAAAGAAACGAAAATGTCATTTGGTTTTGGTTCCAAATTGGAAGGTCTCCGTTATATTTGGTAGGACTTGGAGAGAAATCCATGCATTTCTCATCACTGCAAAATTAAGTGTTGACACTTGTAATTTAAACAAGTGGGATTAATCTATATTTTACTGAGCAAGTTTATTTCTTATTTAAGGTGTGGTAATTTTTTTAGTGCCTTACTATTAAAAGGATTTTTATCAAATACATGTATAATGTTTATTTAATCCCTTATTAATTTATTCACTGTCAACACACTTAAAAAAATAAATAATATATAAAATAAAAAGAATAAATAATATACACTGATTATAATGATTTACAATTCTAAAGCTTTATATCAAAATGTTTTAAAATTTTCTTTTTTTTTTGGTAGGAGTAAGAAAATATTTAATAAAGCGATTATTAAATATATATTTAGTATAAAAATATTTTTATCAAATCGTGAATTATTATAAATAATTATAAAATTTATTTATAAAATTTATCAATTAAAAAAAAAATTATCATAATTAAAATTTTTAATTGATCAATCAAATAACATAAATTTTTTTAAATCATGACATGCATATTAATAATTAATAATTATGGATATTTAATCAGCGAACACACAGTCCCAAAAGTCATAAAGAAAACGGCCATAGATAAAACGCAACGGCCTTGAGTTGAGAAGTAAAAAACGACGACGATCATAAAGAACTAATAAAGTCTCAGACAACAAAAATGACACTATTTCAGTGTTTCAGAAAGCATCACAAAACATGAACTTAGCTTCAAATGATCTCCAAAACCAAAACCCCATCGTCTTCTTCTTCAACAACTGCTTTAAATGGTAAGCTCTCATCTCTGTTCACAAACCCTCATACACATACAGCTTCAAAACCCAAAACCTTACCGACAAACTCAAATTCAAAGTTGCGATTCCAAAATTTTGCTAAAAACCTCGACTCCCTATCCTCAATACAAAACCCCACTTGAGAAATTCTTGAACATAAACTGAAAGTCAGGTAATATCACTCTCCCTGAAGCTCTTCACTTCTTTGACCACATGATTCAGATGCAACCCACTCCTGCAAGTTCATCATTCAATCTTTTGTTAGGTGCTTTTGCTAAAAATAAGTATTATTCTAATGTTTTTTCGCTGTGTAAAAGAATGGATTCAATTGCGTTGTTGCCAGATTTTATAGCATTGAACATTTTGCTTAATTCCTTTTGCAATATGAACATGGTTTGTGATGTTTTTATGGTTTTGGGAGTGATTATGAGAAGGGGTTATAGGCCAAATATTGTGAGTTTTACTTCTTTAGTTAGGGGTTTGCGTTTGGAGGATAAAATTGGTGAGGCAGTTAGGTTTTTGAAGAAAATGGGTGTATTTGGTCGTTGGCCCAATGCGATTACATGTGGTACTTTGATTAATGGGTTGTGTCGAAAAGGGAATATAGGTGTTTCTCTTAAGCTGCTTGAGGATGTGGTTAATGGGAATGGTGAATTTGACATCAAAAGTAAGCCTAATAAATTTTTGTATACCAGTATTATTGATGATCTTTGTAAGGATGGTTTGGTAGAAAAGGCAAAACAGCTTTTTGTGCAAATGAAGGATGTAGGGATTTTTCCAGATGTGGTTGTGTATAGCTCACTGTTGCAAGGTCTATGTTCTGTGGGTTAATGGGAAGAAGCTAAATGTTTATTTATCGAGATATTTGGATCAAGCTGTGCCGCCTAATGTGGTAGCATTCAATGTGCTGATTAATGCACTTTGTTGAGAGGTAAAGATGAAAGCGGCCAATGGATTATTTGAACTAATGGTTCAGAGAGGTGCAGAACCTAATACTTGTAATTATAACACATTGATTGATGGCTATTGTTTGGCAGGTATGGTTGACAAGGGGAAGGAACTTTTTGTTTCTATGAAGACTAAGGGGTGTCAACATGATCACATGAGCTACAATATTCTGATGAATGGGTTGCAAGAATCAGAAGGTAGATGAAGCTATGACATTTACAGGGATATGTTGGGCAAAGGGATTCGACCAACTTTTATTACCTACAGAACCTTGTTGAGTGGTCTTTTTCAGGCAGGTAAGGTTCAGGATGCACGAAAGATATGTGGGAGATGCAGCTTCATGACATTGCATCACATTACATATAACATTTATCTGGATGGGCTTTGTAAGAATGATTGTGTTTCAGAGGCAATGGATGTTTTTCATAGTTTAGAAAACTGCAAGTTTGAATTAGGTGTTGAAATCTTCAACTGCCTCATTGATGGCTTGTGTAAAACAGGGAAGCTTGAAATTGCTTGGGACCTTTTTTATAGATTGTCAAATGAAGGCTTAGAGCCAACAGTTGTGACATACAATGTCATGATCCGTGGACTTTGTAAAGAAGGGCAGCTAGAAAAGGCAAATGGTCTATTTTTGTAAATGGAGGAGAAAGGTTGTGACAAGACATGTTCACATTTAATACACTAATGCGAGGTTTCTGCCAAAATTACGAGACAGAAAAAGTAATTGTGACCCTCTTCATAAGATAAAAGCAAGAAATTTTGTCACCAGATGCATATTCATTCTCAATTGTTGTAGACTTAATCTCAAAGAATGATAAATACCAGGAATATTTGAACTTGCTTCCAACATTTCTTGTTCAAAAGAGAATCGAAAGTTGATATTATCAATGTTTGTCACTAGCATGGTTTTGCAGAACAATTCTTTATTGGAAGTTTCTTAGAATTCAATTTTTTTACTCAGAAGCTGTGTAGTATCCCCATTACAATAGTCACAATTTCAATTATAATAACAAAAGTGAAAGCTTCCAGAATGGGATTCTGGTGAAGTTTTACCAAGAGCAGCTTGAATCAGTTGAGATATCATGATGTCTTGATTCTTATCATTGGCTTCTTCTGAATCCCTCAAATCAAATTTCAAACAGTAGCAGAAGATGTGCACGGACATGCATGGCTGGTAATTTCTTCTTTACTTCCTAGGTTTTAAGATGGAGGTAAATTGCCTATAGGTTTGAGACATATCAGTCCTTCATACTAGAGGCATCTCGTAACAATCACTTGAAGTTAACCATAATGTTGTTTGGAGTGACTGGTATTATTAATCTCATTTAAAACTATTGTTTGACAACGAGAATAAACTTATGGGGACAGTAACAGTCTGTTCATCTCTTATATGTACCCTTTGGACAACAATTATGAGAAGTTTTGTTTTGATGCGCAGGTTGAACTTATTGTTAGAAGATAGCAGCTGTGAGCTAGCTAGAATTTGGGGCAAGTTAGTAATAAAAATTGCCTTAATCTGTTGAGGGCTGTGAATGATTTGAAATTTTTTCATGGATGAATTTTCT
The DNA here is from genome assembly GCA_948193065.1 of Aleurites moluccanus. Lineage (NCBI taxonomy): Eukaryota > Viridiplantae > Streptophyta > Magnoliopsida > Malpighiales > Euphorbiaceae > Aleurites > Aleurites moluccanus. The sequence continues at coordinate 51,910 of CANXYC010862009.1, read as the reverse complement.
CAAATACTGTAAGTATCCTCTACTTTCTCTATTAAATTGTGATTTCTGCCTCTGGTATTTGATAGATGGAACCTCAACTGATAAAGCAAATTTGGAGTGTTCTTAAAAACTTGGGATTTCATAATGTATGTTTCTAGTATAAAAAAAAGTGATTTTCTTGTGTATTTTAGGTTCATAACTTATGTTTCTAATACAAAAATGTGATTTCATGGTGTATTTAAGGTTATCTTTCCGACGTACCAAAACAAAACATATATATTTTAGCTTGAGATTGTTGTCACCTAAAGTGTATGCATTCTCAATTGTGGTAGACTCTCAAAGAATGATAAATACCATGAATATTTGAACTTGCTTGCAACATTTCTTGTTCAAAAGCGAACATAAATTTGATATGATAAATGTTAGTCACTAGCATGGTTTGGCAAAACAAGACTGATTAGAAATGGTTGAGGAGAACAAGACTGATTAGAAGAACTTTCTCAGAATTCAACTATTAACCCAGAAGCTGTCTAGTTCTTTCATTACCATTGTCACAATTTTGGCAACAATGAAAGCTTCCGGGATGTGATTAATCTGCTGAAGTTCTTTTGACAGCACTTTGAAGCCTTGTGGTATCATGCTGTTTTGGTTCATATCATTGGCTGCTATTGAACCCTTGAACCAAAATTTCCATATATAGCAGAAGTTGTGTCACAGGCATGTGTGGTTGGTATTTCTTCTTCATTTTCTATGTTTTGAGATGGAGGCAAATTGCCTACAAGTTTGAGGCATCCCAGTACTTCAAGCTGAGGCATTTAGTAACAATCACTTGTAGCTACCCAGTAATGTTGTTGGGAGTCACTGCTCACTCGCTTTTCGTATCGTTGAGAACTATTGTTTTACATCGGAAACAGACTGATACGGGCACGGAAAACTGATTCATCTCTTATATGTAAACTGTAGACAACAGTTCTGGAGAGAATTAAATTGGTCAATATATATGTTCAGGTATGGAAATTCTTTGTACCCTATTATTTATTTATTTTGGGAGTCTACACATAGAATATTGACAGAATTCATTGCCGTGCTTGCAATAGCAATAAAAGAGAAATCTAATTATCTTAGCTCCTAACCAAGACTACTTGATGACTTGGATATCCAGTTCAACATCAATTTATTAATGTTCGAGTGTGTAGAAATGGTGTGATGTATCTCTTTGCATGTGGCATAATCAATATTTGATATTTGGATTTAAGGAATAGCCGCAAGCAGAAATATGTTTTGCAAGAGGTAATTCTCCCTCCATGCAACCATTTGCATTTTAATCTTGAAAATTTTAGGTTGCTGGGAATATTTAGTATTGAAAGAAAAAGCACAATTGATTGTGTGGAGCAGTAGTGCAAATGATGCAGCTTTTCAAAATTGTCTTGTGAATGATTGCTGCATATGAGATGCCTCAGGGAACTCTGTCTTGGTTGGTAGTGAGAATCAAGAGTAAATATCATATGTACAAAAAAAATATATATATATTTATATATTTTAGCTTGTGATTGTTTTAGCAGAATGAATATCACTTTCAGGAAGAAAAGAAAAAGAATAAGAGAACAAAAAATTGTCTCGTGGTTGCATTCATGGGAAGTAATGGTGGGGGCATATGCGTTATGCAATATGCAGAAAAGTTGAAATAGCAACTGGCCAAAATATTGTTTGAGAATCACATAATGAAGGTAACTGTGGAGAAATTCCTCAGATTATCCTGTTTGTATGAGAAAATGAAAACCAAGGAAAGCGAAGTGAAGTGAAATTTGGAATCTATTCCTATCCAAAAAACAATTGTACTTCTTGACAAGCAAAAATGTGTGTATTGAAGAATCAAATTTGCAGAGTTAAAGGCTCACATGGACAGAAAGTAAAGTAAAGGAAAAAACAGTTCTCTTCTCATGCGAAATCAGGACAGAAATTAGAAAAAGAGAGACAAAATCTTGAAAAGAATCTGAGCCTATGCAGCTTTGCTTGCCTAACTACCTATAATCTATCTAATACATTTCCCACTCATTTTTTCAATGTATTTTGGACCCAAATCATTTATAAACCTTTTTCCTATCATTTCAGGATTTAAAGTTGTCCTGATAATGAATATAATAATTTGAGACCCAATTACGCATGTCCAGGACCCCACATCTCTCAGGACATTTGCTCAAGAAACAAAAATGGATGCCAGAAATTTCAGGAATTTGAGAAGATTTTGTTAAGATTAGTGCACTATAATATAATTTAATTAAGTTATTAAAAAAAAAATTAATGAATTATATTTTTTTATTAAAGGTTTTTTTTTTTCATCAGATTATAATAATTAAAATTTATTTAAAAAAATCTTTTAAAATCGTCCATCACAATGAATCTTATGGTGTACTATTATAAAATTAAGAATTTTCTTTTATGGTTTTCTGTGTCAACTCCAAAAAATTCTTATCATAATATGATCCATCCTAATGTGAGTCGATCACAATAATAACTTGGAACACCTTTATTGACTATAAATTAATTAATTGATAAGGATAAACTCACACATTAATTTTTTCAAAAATCAATTGGAAAAAGAAAGTTCAGAGCCCGTCCTATTATATATCCTATTTTTTTTTTTTTTTATCTTATGACTTTTTTATATATCATAATATATTTTTTAAAAAATATTTTGACAATCAATATTTTCTTATAAATAATTTCACGCATAAAAAAGAATATAAGATAGTAGATAAAACACATATTAAGATAAAAAATTTCGACTAGCAAAAAGATGCATTTGAATTGAATGTACCCACAAATTTCTTAGATTATGAACCCTTAATGCATTATATATATATATATATTAATTCAAAAGTTAATAACACAAGACATGAGGAGTATGAATGTACTTTTGGGAGATCACATGTTGCATAATTAATCATGCAGGAGATAATTCTGTTTTCCTATAATTAAATTGTTATCCTAATTAAAGATGATTAATTAGGTGAGTATAGTTTTGTGATTGCGATCGTCTACAAATTAAGTCAGTTTTTTTTTTTTTTTTTAAAAAGATTTTTATATGCTTTTCTTGTTTGTTGAATGCTTTTGTTAGTATGATTGGAGCCAAGTCAAAAAAGTAATGGAATTGTATGGAACCCATTTGTTACTTTAAGAAGCAAGTCTTGAGGTGACTTTTCTATCTTTACCTAATCTAATTCACACTATCAATTTTCTATCATTATATTATTGCCATTAGATATAAGTAAAACTATATATTTGGTAATGGTAATGCATTGTAATAAAAGAAAAATGCATGCACGCAAAACAAAAAAGTTAATTTTAGATCTTATATTATAAAACAAAGAGAATACATATCTTCTGTTATAAACATTGTTATTATTCGTGACCCTAACCCTACAAGTTAAGCCAAATAGCTTAATTAACTTCCAATTATATTAATGCATGAAAAAGTTAATTAATGTAATTATCACTACGTACATGGGGAACACTTAAACATTACCAGAGACCCCCCCATATAGGTTTGCGTCCAACTTAATTTCTTTCTTTATAATCTTTTTTTATATATAAAAAAAAAAACTTTTTACTACTCATTATTTGATCTCTTCAATCTTCATATCCCACAAAAAGTACTTTTCATTCCAAAATTTCAACCATTCTTTCCCCACAAGAATCACAAACACCTATTACCATTCGTAATTTCACAGCAGTAAAGACACATATATATTGTCGTCATATCATGCATGTATAATTAACTTTTCTTAACACTTTACCTTTTATATATATATATATTAAGCAAATATTAAATTTGATAATTAATAACATATAACTGTATATTGATATTATTATAAAATATTAATAACATGATAATAATAAAATAGCTTTATTTAAAAAAATATATATATTTCCCAGTTTTTATATATATATACTATCTAAATTTGTTAATAGATGATATTTGTGGTATTATATGTATTACATATACACAGGACATATATATAACAATATAATATAATTAAAATACCAATAATTATTTGGGCTTGACAGAAAGATCCTCATAATAATAAATTATGAGGCAGCCATGGAGCTTAGCTACAGTATTCCTCAACAAATGACAACCTTCATGATCAGATCTCTGACCCACCAGAAATTATGAGCTTCACATGTAAAATCTGATACCATACATGAATATGCAAGTTTTTAGCTTTATATATTATTCATTTGATAATTGACCCACGACATTTTTAATAATATCTGACCCACTTAATTAATTGATAGCTAGCTGAATCTATAGTTTATCAAATGCATGGATCAGAAATTAAGAGGGAAAAAAATCAAAGAAAATACTCATCAAGTTAATTACCCTTTTTTATAAGCATATATTTCTAATTACTTTCTTGAAGAAATAGCAACTACTTAATTTTCTTTTTATTTATTCCTAATCTCACAATTCTATAAACGACTCATTAGTTAAAACAACTATTGAATGAAAACATACATACCTCTTACCAGAGCTGACCTTGTCGATTGGCTCGATTGACAGACTAATCAAAGATCCTGTAAAAATATGAATATATATGTGTGTACTTGATTAAGCTTTTGGAGAATATAGTTACTGATTAAAGAACTAACTAACCTTTATTTCTTGAAGAAATATAATATTGTTTGATGAAGATGATGAATCAAATCAAACGTAGTTGGGGGGAATGAAGCCTGGTCCGAAATCATTCAATGATTGCATAACGTTTCGACTTCACATGAATGACATCGAACCAGACAACATCCCCCTCAACTGTTAATAAATCATCAGAAATATGAGAGAGAGAAACAGAGAGAGAAGGGACAGAGAGGGCTTTTTTTGATATATATGGCCATGCATTATATATATAAGTTTATGGAGTCCTTTAATTACATGTAAGAATGAAAATATGTATCTATAAATAGTCTTGATTGAGTCACATGACAAGGCGTCCACTTTCTACACTATCCCTAATTGTGGTTTCACACTTAGGGCTTACTTAGTTTTATATAACAATGTTTTCATGTAAACATTCAAAACATTAATAAATTGTTTTTTTGGGAATATAATTTTTTCCCCAACATCATATATATATTAGGCATATATATTCTACTCTTGATGGTAAGGTCAACCCAAACAGCTGCTTCTTTTTTAGCCCCTAATATATATACATATATATAGTCAGGTAGCCCATTGCAAAAACTCATAATGCATTATCAATAATTTTATGTTGATTTGATAAACCAGCGACCAATAGATTATGACTAATAACTTAAAAGTAGAGTATCTAAATAATTTACTAAAATGTATGAATGTAATCATTAAATTAGTGGATGATTGCATATTTTACAATATATACTTCTAACAAACAAAACACCATAGAGGAAAATGAGAACCAACCAATAAAATCTTCCCAAAACAAATTAGAAATAATTAAATATATATATGATCATGAAAATTAAAGTTATGTATTGAATTATCTGAATAATAATCAATTGGTCTTGCTTTGGAAGACCTTGACCTTGTGTTCATTAATTAATTCATCACAAAGAATAAATCTCAAGGAAAGGATATGTCTTTTGCTTGCCACTAAGGTAAAGGGAAGGTGTGGGAGGTGAATGGAGAACCTTCATCAAATGATGGCACATGCACTTATTTATTGTTTGATGCCAAACTTATATCCCAAGCTTAACATAGATTGCCCTGCAATATGCTATCAAGCCATATGTACCCTGCGGGATGATCAACTAAAAATTAATTAATTAACTTTATAGAAAATTAAGAGATATGGACAAAAAACAAAAGTTGAATATAATTATTATTTATATATTACATACAACTCTCCTAGAAGTTATGTTGGAAAAAATTAAAGAAGATAAGAATTTACAAGTGCCATGCATGTTGAATTCTTCCATATACCAGTAAAGTTGCTTTTGTAAAGTGAAAGAAAAAATAAAAATAAAAAAGCTATACAAGTCTATGTTTCCACCAACACCTTGAATTTGTTGCAAAATAAAGTAATCTATTTAGCATATTACTTTGAAATACTGAACTTTCAAAATATGTATACAGACAGAGAATTCAATGATGGTTAATTAATTTTATGTTATAACTATATATATATATATATATAATTATTTGATAAAAATTTGACTAACGTTTTAGCATTGACTCAATGCATCAAATATCAACACACATGTTGTATATAATTGCTCTTCCTTGATAGCTTTTCCTTTTGTCAACCCATTCTTTGCATCCTTTGAAGCCTTTTTGCAGCACTTTTTTTTGGTAGAATTGAGGAAACTTATCCCCATGTAAAAGAGATTTTGAGTTTGAATCTTGAATTGGACGAGACAAGTTTATAGTAAAATGAAAGTTATAATCCTATAGTATAACTCAACATTTAAATTTTATCCATAGTTTCAAAAATGATCTTCAAGATTTGAAAATAATTAAAAGTTTTCTTGAAATTAACAAGATATATATTTATATACAGTCTACATATAACAATCATATTCAATAAAAGATAACACTCACATGTGGTTCGCTGTTCATTTAACTAGCTACAGGAAGGCAATTATATTACATTCCAAGTAAATACTGATCATATTTTTCCTTTTTAATTATAATTAGGAAATATAAAGGTTTGAATCCTTCACATAGTGAAATCAGAAATGGTGTAATGTAAGAGACAAGAGATATATACCCAAATATATTTATATATTGGATCCAACATTAATTATGGCATGTGTAAGGGATGTAGTACTAGATGAGATATATAGCAAAGGCAGACAAATTAGTAACAATTATGAGATCCAGCTAAGGATACTCTGTATTATTATCACATTCCTGTGGACACTAGTCATGGTGGAGCTCCACCATCAAATTCAGTATCAATAATAAAAATTTCAAAAAAAAAAAAAAAAAGATATGTCACTAACACCTCTCTCTTTCATTACAGCCAAAAAATGATTCTTGGCCCAGAAATCTATATATTGTGAAGAAAAACTTGCATCAAAATTGTAGTCTTTAATGGCAAATATAGAGTTAAAATAGGCCTTTTGGGTCCCCTTTGATATAAACTTCCAAAGACAGTTGATATAAATGAATTTGAACTCCCCACAAAAAGCAAATTGAAATCATTGCCTCTATGGCTCTATCTATCTATATATATGCAGATTTATTTATTTATTTTATTTAAATACAACATTTTGCCATTCAATTTTAGCATAAAAGTCAAAGAACCTTTACTAATAGCATTCTGTTTCTACATTTCAAGCAAGCTTCTCCCTGAAAAGTATTGTCATTTTTTATTTTTTGGGTAGAGGTCTATAATTGAGAACATTCCTATAAGAAAATGGATTTGTTCGTATTCATGTTATGAGTATATAGGCACCTTTTTTCTTTTATTATGGTAGGATTCCTTATATTGTTAGATCATAATTATTAAGCAATAATTTCAGTCCAACATTTATTACATAGTAATGGGTAGGTCCTTTATTTTCCTTCTTTATCTTTAATTGTTAATACAAAGGCTTTGGTGATTTAAGTGTCATTTTTCTAAAAACAACCAATAGCTGCGAAAGTGTCTGTTGAGGATCCCTTGTTTCAGTTAGGAAATGAAATGCTACAAACAACAACGGTTATAATGATTTTGGTGCTTATACGTTTGTCAAAGCATCTCCATATTCATATTCATATCTGAAAAATTATTAGATAAAATAAGAATATACTCATTTCACTCATATAAAAGTAGATAATGTGTGATTAAAATAAAAATATCCACGCAGATTCCCTTTTACGTGAATAAGAGAAATATAATCTCGTTCTACCTAATAATTTCTTATTCATAGACATATAATACGATAAAATTAACTGCCTGTTTAGCCAAATTAAAATTAATTCTATTTGATATTACTATTATTAAAAATATTGATTAGAAACTAATAAGATTCTATTTGTCTTTCCCCTTCATTTTTCATGCGGTTTAGGAAACGCGGAAAAGATTGAAACAACATTCTTCAGACAATAGTCTTGGAGACATCATTAATTTTAACAGGGAAAGAAAAATGGTTAGACCTGAATTGTTAATTTTAATATGTCTGGCATTGGGAGACAGCAGTAGTAGTTCATAAAACAACATTAGTCAAGTGCTCACATAATGTAATTCATTTTAGTATATTGGAGATAATTCAAAGTCTCCTTTTGCGAGCTTAATTAAGTTGAATTGATTAAATCTATGTCGACCCTTAATTAAAACATAATCATTATGTTAATCATGATAAAGAAAATAAGGCTAAATAATAATTAGTTATACCTCAAGGTAAGGTACATGCATGTGGATACACCAAAATAAAATGAATGTAATTTGTTGTTCTAAAATGTCTGCGAACTCTTTTCAACTCTAAATCAAACATTATCTACATGTCGGCTTGCAGGGTTCAAAGATGTCTGCAGTGTCCTTAATCTTTAATTGTGCATTTACATCTTATTTTTCCTTCTAATTAAATTGATTAAAGCTGTTTATGAGGCTTTAGGCCTAACAATTAAACCAAAATAAAGACTCTGTAATCGTTTTTAGAACTGTTATATCTCAAATTCGAGTCACACTTAAAATTAAATTTATAAAAAAAATAAACCCAACTAAATTTCACAAAAGTGCTTGGTTCTGTGGGGTCGTTATTGATTATCGAAGCCAAGTTCACTACTTTGTTATTACAACTATTTGGGAAACAGACTTTGTAATGAAGACGTAAAATGAACTTTAAGGTGGGATGTACTATAATTTATGATTTTATTGGAGGAAGTATGTTTATTAAGTTATTATTCTTCCTATATTTATCATAGTTTAAATGTAGATTCTTACAAATTTATAATTCAATTTCTTAATATGTTGTACAATTAATTCAAAAACATAAAATATAATAATGATAACAACGACTCTTAATAATTAGGGATAATAATCGGATTTGGTGTGAGTTTTATTATTCTCAATTTTTTCTCTTCTATTAAAACTTTATTCTAGGGGATTTAAAAATTAAAAAAATGAGACACAATTATATTTTAATATAATTTAACAACGTTTATTTACATTAGTATATTATAGAACGAATTAGAAATGGATGAAAAAATAATAGAAGGTTAACACAATTGTATTGTCTAAAAAAATAATTTTATCAAAATTTATTATTTTTCTCTTTATTTGTTGGTCTAAGAATTTCTATCAATCTATCTATAAATTTTATACAGAATTTTTAATATTATTGGTCAAAAAATTGAATCTAAAACTTTAATCTTATGCAAACAAATAATTTTCTCTTTGATTATAATTTTATTTTTACTCTAGCAAAAATTAGAACTTGCAATTAAATTATTGGATTAATATCAATTTTATAGTCTAAAAAATTATAAATTCAAATTATAATATTTATTTCATACAAATTATCATAGTAAAAAAAATTGAAATTTGATTATGGTTGAAATGAAAAATGGGTTAATTGTTATTTTCTCCCTATAAAATGATTCAACACATTAAGTCTCCTGACTTTTTAATTTTTAAAAATATATTAATTCCTCTTGACAAATGACACAATATACTACTAGACTTGTCTATCCAATTTTGTTATTAGTTAACTGTTAGTCAATCCTATAAGGACAGTAAAAATACATAAATACCCTTACCTTTTATTTTTAATTAATTGCATTCTATTTTTGCTTTAAAAAATATTTTTTTAGAGTTAAAAAAATTATTTTCACATTTTTTGACAAATATTAAAATAAATAAATTTTTTTTATTCATTATTTTTTATTTTAAAAAATAATTTTAGAAGAAATTAAATTATTTCTTCTTAATTTATTTTAAAAAATAATTTTAGAAGAAATTAAATTATTTCTTCTTAAATTTTTTAATACAAGTAAAAAATTTATTTTCATATTTTTGACAAATTTAAAAATAAAAAGTAAAAAATATTTTTTATTTTTTAAAAAATAAAATAAAAATATTTTTATTTTCAAATTTGTCAAAAATATGAAAATATATTTTTTAATCCTAAAAAATATTTTTTAAAGTAAAAATAAAATATAATTAATTAAAATTAAAAAGAAAGGACATTTATATTTTTTACTTCTCTTGTAGGGTTGACTAACGGTAAAATTTGACAGAAGGATATTGTGACATTTGTTAGGGGATATTGTGACATTCGTTAGGAGGAGTTAATATATTTTTGAAAAGTCAGAGTGATTAAGTGTATTGGGTCATTTCACATGAGAGAAATAATAATTAACTTATAAAAAATTTAAGTATAAATTGAATATATTTCAATCTTTTTATAAGATTTTAATGGTATAATGGATGAAATGAATAACTATACTGAATGAATAAAAATATATGAATTAACTAATGAGTTTTTCAAAAAATAAAGATGAAAATATTAATTAAATAAAATTTTACGAACTAAAAAAAATTTAAAAAACTCAAAATTCAAGATTCACGTGTCCCCTTACCTAAGCATGGCTCCGCCTATGTCTCATCCCATCCTTAGGTTTATTCTTCAACGGATTAAAATTTTGATATTCCATTCAATTTTCAAGATATTAGGATCTCCATGAGACTCTATGGAATTCTTTTATATAAAAAATTAATATTATATCTTATATATTTTATTCATTTATTATTTTTAAGTTATATTTAACATAAAAAATAAATAAATTAAAAAGTTTTCGGTAAAAAATAGATATTCAAGTAAATAAAATATAATTTTTGATAAATTTATTAGAATTTTTTACTATAATTAGAAATTTAATTTTCACATAAACTTATTAAAATTTTTTATTATTATTATACTAAATAAATTAAAATTCATTTATTAACATGTTAAAATTTAAATAAAAAATAAACATTAATTATAACATATAAATTTTATTAAATTTTACTAAAATTATTTAAAAAATAATATTATAAAATTGATAATTAGTCATTAAACTGTAGAAGATATATATTTTAATATATAATAACAAAAATATAAATCTTGTATTATTTTTTCTATAAGATATTATTATTATTATTAAATTTCTTCTATAAATTTTTTTTTTATATCTTAATTACTTAATAAAATATTTAATAATTATATTTTTAAAGTTAATAATTAATAAACATATTTTTTACAAGTTGAATCATATTATATAAAAATAATTATTTTTTATTATATATATATATATATGGTGAGACGGATTTGGAGCGGGATATATAATTATCATTCCCACTCAATATCTATCAAAAAAATTTAAATTTTTCCATCCATGCCCCTTTTTCTATTCCTGCCCCATTTTTCAGTTAAAACAAAAAATTTCGGCTATGACCGAAGTAGGATAGGACGAATTGCCACTGAATCGGGGCATTTTATCATCTCTGTTAATAATGATCATAATAATAGATATTAGTAAAAAAATATTTTTTCTTTTTTAGCATATTAATTTTTCTCAAAAATTACCATGATCAAAGGTTTATTAATGAAAGGATAGTGATATTGTTATAGCTAAACTTATTAGAGTTAGAATAATTTCATCTTTAAACTTTTATATTGATAATATTAATTTTTCATTTATTCTAATTAAAATTTTCTTATACGATACTGTCAAATGTTTTCCATCTATTATAATTAATTTATTTCCTTTTATGTAAGTCGTTTATATAAATGTATATGTCTTTCTTATTATTTATTATTATTGATTATTTTCTTATTTTCTTAAAATATTAATTTTTACGTAATATATATTTAAGTTACTTATGACATTATTTTAAAAGTGAAGTAAAAAAAAATTTATAAAAATTTAATGGAAATAAAAAATTATTTTTGTGATTATTTTTTAGAAAACTTTTATGGTTGTTCTTAGCTACAAAACATAAGGAAATTATATTAAAAATAAAATATTGGCATACTTTTTTTTTTTTTCCAGAGCAATAGTATAATTAAGTATCCTATAAAAATAAATGAAAATAATATTTTAATATTAAATAATTTTTTTTAGGGCCGCAAAAAAAAAATTATCAACACTATATACTTTTTACTTACATTATAAAATCTTGAACTTTTTTTTCTTACTTATTTTTATTTTTCTTAAGTATTTTATATAAAAATAAACAAAATTTTGATGGTAAATTTTTTTAGATTTAAGAATTTATGAAAAATTCTTCTCTAAACAAGCATAATTTTTTTTTCTTATTAACTAATTAAAAATTCTTTTATGATATTTATTTCTTTAGATAATTAAAAGTATTTTTTCAATTTTTTTAATAGTTTTATTTTTGGATAAATTATATATATATATATATGATATACTACATCATCACCTGAAAACTAATATATAAATAAGAAAATAAAATTATTGTAGTTAATGATAAAATTTTAAAATTATAAAAAAAGAAGTTTTAATTAAAATAATTAAAAGGCAATTAATATTTTCAATATAAATGTATAAAATTTAAATTGCTTTGATGATTTTAATGAATTTAGGTTTGATAATATGGCTACTTTTAATGAAATTATGATTTAAATTAATTATTATAGAACATAGATTAATTTGACTTAAATTAAAAATTACTGATGAATTTATGGTCTAATGATAACTTAAGTTATTTTTAAGACCGACTATATGGTCAAGTAAAAACTAAGAATTCGATGGAATCATAATTGTGATCACCTCTCCCATTTCACATCTCATAATACAATATATATATATATAAAAAGATAATGAGTTGTGTCCAACAATTTCCGATTGACATAAAGAATATAAAAAAGAAAATTGTATAGTGGGGAAATATGGGCAGAATGCCTGGGAGAAAAGTAAATGATGATGCAAAATCTTTTAAAGAAATACGATGGATCTTTCATGTGTGAGTTTGGGTTTAGGATAATTTTTTATGCTTGGAAGATGAACTATTAACTTTATAATGTGAAGTTTGGATTTGATAAGACATCTCTCTAATGACTTAAATTTTTAATTTTTGTCAAAATGATCAATTTTAAAAATATATTTTAATGAGAAGAAAAAAGTAAAAAGTTGTATATATTTTAATAAGAGAAAGAGATGAAAAATTATCGAGAAAATATAAATTTGTCGATAGTTAAAAATGTTAATTTATATTCTCAATTACGATTTATTAGATTAATTTAAGAAGATATGTGACTTCATCACAGAGGTGGATGAAATCATTTTATTAAAAAATATAGACTAATCACTAATAATGTCAAACTCCTTTCTGTCACGCTAATTATTATATAAGAAAAGCACCGATATTGTCATCAACAACGTGACATTATTGATTGTTACGCCCTGAATAATACTATTTACTGGACAATTAAAATAGATTTGTCTTGATATATTTAATTAGCCAATTAGAGAGCGAGAATGACTGTAAAATTTGTTCCCTTAAAGCAGCTCGAATTTTTATTAGTAAAAAGCAATAAATCAAGTTTGAATCATCTATCAAAGAGTTTGAATTTTGAAGAGTTCGATTTTGAGAGTGTTTCTTATAAATAATGCGTGGATATTTAGGTTAGAGGATGATATTTTCTAATTTTAACTTTTTTTATATCTTTATTATCACAATTCAAGTTCATAAAAGTTAATTTACCTAAAATTAAATTTAATGAGTGAGAAATTTAATCTTTTATATTCATATTTATTTCTCATCCGTAGAGAACTTATTACTGGAGTTTCTTAACTTCATCTGTAGGAGGAGGTTAAGAAGTTTTGTGATTTTTGAAGTGTTTGGGTAAAAAAAGAGAATTAGATTATTTTTAATATTTAACGCAAATTTTAAAAGCTGGAAAGAGGAGTTTTATAATTAACGCTCGTTTTTAATAAAACTGATTATTTTAACAAAATGCTAGTTTTTATCTAAATACCTACATATTTCCTATTAGGCAACGCTCGAATGCGCTTCACGGGCTTTTTTTATTTTTTTATACTTATTTTCTTGGGCATTTATGGACCAACACAAATTATTTGTAATCATTAAGCGCCTATCTAAAGTAACAATGATTTTTACAATTTTAAATTGCTTATTTGATGTATTTTGTAATTATTATATGTATTAAATTAATATGTCCAAATATTTTACCCTAATAATGGATTTAACTCGATTTAAAAATGAATATTAGTATTTAAATTTCATAATCATAAAAATTAGTTTGATTAATAGGGTTATTTTGTATTATGATAAACTAAAATTTTTTGGTTTTTTTAATATTGGAAATGGAGAAAATTTTTTGCCTAAATCTATTTTTAGTGTAAGCTTGCAAGTGCAAAAGTTTTGATATTTCAATATATAAAATAAAATTTGTTTGTTTACTTACCCATATATCTAAAGGTTTCTCCTTTCCCTACAATCCAGTTTATTGATGTTACATATATAATCAGTAGTTAGCTACGTGTTTAGTGGAATAAATTAAATTTTATATTAATGAATTATAAAAATAAATATTAAAATATAATTAAATAACCTTATCATATTAATTTGATTCAAATTTTTATAATGAAGATAATTTAATAAAAAATATTATAAAATAACTCATTCTTTTTAAATTATTTAAATTACTCCTCATTATCAAGTAAAAAATAAAAATATTTTTTTTCATAATATTAGAGCGAGTTTCTATCTTCACAAATTAAAAAACTATCAAAATTATAAATTAACTGTGCGCTAATAACTCTTCAAATTATCAAATTAAATATCTATTAAAATTATTAAGTGACAATTAGATCAAATCAGTTTCAATTTAAAGAAGAAATGTTAAAATAAGTCAAATCATATATTAATGGATTATAAAAATAAATATCAAAATATAATTATATTGATTTGATTTAAATTTTTATAATTAAAATAATTTAATAAAAAATATCACTCTTTTTAAATTATTCAAATAACCTCTTATTATCAAATAAAATGCTAAAATAAATTTCTTATAAGACCAAAGTAAGCTATCTTAATAAAAAATTAAGATACGGGCTTTGTACCCAAAGAAAGAGGGGGCGAAGTCTCCCTAGGAAGAAGCTCTATGAACTAATATAGTACCATTGAATCAAAAGATCAGGAGTACATGTAAAAAAAATTAAGAATGGGACCGCCTGCAAAACCCTAAAATATTGAAGGACGTAATGGTAAATTGATAAAAAAAGAGTTGGGGGTCTGTCTCTGCAACTACCATTGCAATTTCGTGACTCTTTTTTTATTGTCACCCAGAGCCAGTGTACCGTCCCGCTCGCTCTGATATCGTCTCTCAGCATCTCTTTCTCGCTGCCTTAGATTTGGCTTCACATTTCTTTGTAGGTGAGTTATAGTACAGATGGAGCCTAAATATCTTTGATTTATTTATTTAACAACTTGATCAATTTTTGGTCTTGCTAATGGTGTTTTGACGCTTCATGTTTTTATTTTTATGCCAAAATGCAAAATGTCACTATCTCTGTTTGGTTGTCGAGAAATAGCATGAAAATTAATGTAAATTCAGCGATTGCCACGCTAAGTTTGTTTAAACTAAACAATAATGTTTTGTTTTGGGTTTTAATGTTAAAACACTGGTTGCAAATGGGAAAAGAAAAGACATTCGCTTTAGGAATTTGAGGAAGGAAATTGGCATATTCCTTGTTTTTATTATGACGAGATAATACTATGGTTCAACCATTAGGAATTTGAGAAAGGAAAGGGAATTCCCATTAGTCTAATGTTTGAATGTTGGAATTTTAAGAATTGTCCATGGAGGAGACTAAAATCTTTTTCTAGGCCTTTTTCATGTTGTTTTAATTTCAAGCTAATTAATGGAATAAAACACAGGAAATTGAATCCTAATTTGTGGTCGTATTTTCTTAAAGTTGGCAGGACTTGTAGAGTTTGTTTTCCATTTGTGGATTGATTTTTTTTTTTTTCTGAAAAAAAAAGTATGTCATAGCATTCTTTTGTATGTTTGTGAAGGATAGATATGAATCAATTTTATTGGTTGGTTTTGCCTATAGAACTCTTTGTATGGAGGAGGAAGATTTACAGAAACACAATGATGGAGCCGCACCAGAGGACTTTCAGCTGAAAAATCATGTTGTTGATGTTGCTGAAGACTCAAAACCTTCACAAATACAGGAATCTGACCATGATTCAGCCCAGGATGATGGAAAGAGGTGGCCTGGATGGCCTGGAGAAAATGTTTTTAGGATGTTGATCCCTGTGCAAAAGGTTGGCAGTATCATTGGTCGAAGGGGAGAGTCCATTAAGAAAATTACTGAGGAGACAAAGGCTCGGATTAAAATTCTGGATGGCCCCCCTGGGACAATGGAAAGAGCAGTGAGTTCCATAATTTTGTTGTTGGATTATATATCAGGTGGAAAATTGAAAAATAATTGCTTTAATTTCTATCTTATTAGGAATTGCTTATATTGTTAACTGCATTTGTTACTGATTTGTGGGTTGAGCCTGATTCTAGTACTGATTTGTGGGTAGATCCTGATTCTAGTACATGAATTGTGCTCTGTCATTGTTGTGGTGCATCTTTACTGTGCTACCCTGGCCTCTGGCTCCGGCATGCATGTTTTTTGGTTTTAATGTTGTATTTCATTTTAAGCTGATATTATTATAGTATCAATTGGTCAAGCAGGATTAATGACAATGAAGAGATAATTAATCTCAATTGTTCTGCCCAAATTTTCACACCTTTGTTTTGGAATTTGCTTGAATTGTTTGCATAGACTTACTAACTTGGGTAAACATTTTTTTAGATGTTAGGACTAGTCAATAGTCTTTAGGCTTTTTTTTTTTTTTTTTTTTTTTTTTTGACAATGTGTAAGTGTATATCGTGGGAACCCGCCACCACATGTCCATCAACAAAGAAAAAATTATTTGTGGCCTTAAATCATAAATACATACATTTTCTATTAAAAGCAGTTGGTTAAACAAGTTATACAAGAAAAAGATGATAAGACATAATAAGTGGAAATATCAACTTAAACAACATTTTACATACATAAGAATAAATGTATTTCATCACAATAACCAAAAATGAATGTTTGCAGGTTTTCCACAAATATAAGGCCACAAATCAATTATCAAAGTGGCTTCAAACTAGAAGAACCAAAGATCAAGATTGCAGGGACGAGCACCAAGTGCTGAAAAGTACTTTTTGACTTAACTATCAGAATTCAGAAATACTTTTCATGGATATAAGTACCAGGAAGATTTGCTCTATATCTGGTAACTTCAGAACTTGGCCAGCTGGTGACCTGGTGTCTCGCAAGAATTTTAAACTGTTCAGAACACAACTTTACAATTGACATCAATATATTACAAAAAAAGGCTAAAAAATATCAAATTTGTTTTGCATTTTATTTAACAAGCTCAACTAACAGCTCAGCTATTTAAAACTTGACCTAATAGTATTGCCAAATATTTTGTTCATTCATTTTATATTTGAGTGACACACAACAAATTAACTTAACAGCAATAAAATTGTGTTTCAAAAATTATGTTTACCTTCGTTGTTTTCTCGTTCCCTCACTTGCACACATGCCTGCAAGCCAATGCATGCAATCCTTGAATGCATTGACACAATTTAATTTGTTGCTCACTTGCTCCAGCTGGGGCATTGTTCCTCTGTACCAGCATGTGAAAACTATGAACTTCAGAACTGTAATTAACTTAAATATGGGATTGACGTTTTGCATTAGCAAAGTTTCTCTTTCTTCCATAGTCTTGATTTGCTATTTTAGTAGTTCCATTTATGTTATATCAGTTCATACATTCCAACATTTTGAGCAGTTATTTTAGTGTGGGATTCACGTAGTTAATGATGTATCAAGTATGGATGTTGCCAACTTGCCATGTTGTCTAATTGTAATTGATGTTTGATTATGAAACTTTATAGCAGTATGGAAGAGTAATTTAGTTACATCACAATTTATTGTGTTTTTATAAGTCAATTTTTTTATTTTCATTTATGTCTGAGTATGAAATTCTGCCACAATCTTTTATTATGTGTCAAGTATAAGAATGGTTTGGGAAGTTGCTGATATCACCACTTTCTACTCTTTTATAAGGTCATTGTTTCTGCAAAGGAAGAACCAAATGTCTCCATATCTCCTGCCATGGATGGTTTGCTAAGGGTTCACAAGCAAATTATTGGTGCAGATGCTGCTGCAATTTCTGCTACTTCAGGCAATGGGGGCCTGGTTGTCACCAGGCTTCTAGTGGCTGATGCTCAAGCTGGAAGCTTGATTGGGAAACAAGGCTCCTCTATAAAATCTATTCAAGATTTTTCAGGTTGTACTATTCGAGTTCTTGGAGCAGGTATTCTTACTAATTGTAGTGTTATTACGAGTACTATGACCTTGAGTGAAGTAATTGCACATCTATGAAACAAAATGTATGATAAGATGTTGGAGAGTGGGAACTGTCTTGTCTATTTTTCGCTTTAGTGCTTTTTGAATCAATTTGCTGCAGAGCACCTGCCAGTTTTTGCTCTGCAAGATGATAACATTGTTGAGATTCAAGGTGAGCCAACAGGGGTGCATCATGCAGTTGAACTGATTGTTAGTCATCTTCGAAAGTTCTTAGTTGACCGCAGTATCATTGGAATTTTTGAAATGCAAGTAAGTTTGCTAATTTAATATTCTTAAAAAATGTCATTCAAAACTTGTAAATGGATTGTATGTTGTTTAAGTTTACATGTTTTAATGATTTTGATGACTTTGCAAGATGAAGTATGTATGTATATATGTGAGTGTGGCACATATATTTGAAGGTCAAATATGTGGTTAGCATACGTTGAGAATTATAAATTTTCTGGTGTCAGATGCAAATGCCAAATGTTCGATCAAATCAGAACATGCTCCCCCAACAATCTTGCGGCCCTCAAGATTTTCAAAACGATGCTGGTGGTGGAACTGGTTATGGGCACAATCCCCAATATTTGCTGCATAAACATCAATATGATAATTATCTTCCACCTTTCAATATATATGATTTTGATAAGCAGCCCCACCAAGGTGGTCCTCCCATGTATGAAAGAGATACTTTTACAGGCCACTTATCCAATGCCCAGCCACAAAAATTGGTGATTGGAAAGGTATATTTTCTTTTCTTTGATTGTTGATTTATTTTCTTCAAATGTAATAGCACTGTCAATTAGCTAATCGGAACATTGTAAAATTATGGCACCTGACATTATCTGTTGATCTTTGTGGATATTTTGTTTAGGAAATCACGGAATTAAATCCTTTTTTCAGTATCTCACTATGGGGTGATGTTTTTGCTTTATCATTATGGTTGTGTCCCACCCTTGGGGTGTTGTTTTCGCTTGATCAGTCTGGTTCCTGAATATATAACTTTAAGATGCAGCATCATTAAAAAAAAATCTAAAGATGGAAGAGAGGTTTTAGGGCCTGGAGGATGTGTTTTCTAAACCTAAACTTCTAGTCTGTTTTTTTACTTGATGTACCATTTTTTAATCGGTAACTGTTCTTCCAGTGAACCTATTTATGCATATAAATACTACTGCTATGTTCTATGGATTCCTCGTATAGGATCTACTGCAGAATATATAGCACTGTTCAGCTAATTAATCCTTTTTTTTTCCATCTTGAATTAATATTCAGTCAATGCACTGTTAAGTGTTAAAATGTTAGCGAAGTTAGTTAAGAGGCATTTTGGTGAAAATGATTGTTATTATTTGGAAATATTTGTGTATCATTAATTAATATGTTGAACTGAAACTATCTTATTTGGTTTTTCATTTTCATCATGTTGGTTTCAGTCCTTCTAGTCCAAGTTTTGAACTCTTATATTCAGTATTAAGCTACACCCTCCAATGAGAAGGTCCTAGGCCAGAGCTAGAATTACGTCACTATAGTTTTAATGTTTTGCACTCTACTTTAATTGTGCAGGTCACACAACACATGCAGATTCCTATATTGTATGCTGATGCTGTTATTGGGATATCCGGTGCAAATATAAGCTATATACATCATTATGTCACTATAGTTTTGATGGTTTGCACTCTACTTTAATTGTGCAGGTCACACAACACATGCAGATTCCTGTATTGTATGCTGATGCTGTTATTGGGATATCCGGTGCAAATATAAGCTATATACGTCGTGCCAGTGGGGCAAATATTGCAATACAGGAAACAAGAGGTGTGTCTGGTGAGATGACTGTTGAAGTTAATGGATCTGCTTCACAAATACAAACCGCTCAACAGTTGATACAGGTAATTCTACGATTTCGCTGACTATCTTTTAAGTAGCTCATAATGTAGGATTCATTTATGTCTCCACAAAAGCCTAAGTATTTGTATGATTTCCTTGACAATTTTTTACGTAGTTCATTGCCATTAATTTATTTATGCCCTGTAAAACCAATTAAAACATTGAGTTGCATAATAATTTATTCTCCAACTGCTCTAAATCTAAAGACATATTTTGCTAAATGGTGCATAGTTATTGCCACTAGTTATATGTACTGTGCTGATATCTATTCACGTTTTTTTTTTATTGACCTGCCAGAAAAATGTGTTTCATTCTGAACTGGCAGCAACAGTTGGATTGCTATTCTAGTTCAATTAAACAATTCTTTTCTGTGGATTAGTGAAGTTTGCCATTTCACTTTTTCTTCTTCTCCTTTATTTATTTATTTTGTGTGGCAATTGATTTTCTTGATTATTTAAATTAACATTTTTCTTTTTATGCAGAACTTCTTAGCTGAGGCTTCAAGTAACATGCCGAACCGAACAGGAGAATCAATTACACAGGGGTTTAAAGCTTATCCAGCTCACTCAATCAGTAGATCAACCGTTGAAGAGTATATTCCTTATCCAGCTGAAGATTTTATTTATTCATCCCAACTATATGAAGCTACTGGACATCTGGACCATGCACCAACTGGAGATTATGGTTCAGTATATGGCAACAATTATGAATATTGAGAAGCCAAAGTTATAGTTTTGGAGCTTGATTCACTTATGGTAGCATACAGGTGGCACCTCTGGCAAAATGTGATCCAGTTTTGGGTATAGAACGTGAATGTTTTGCTAATATTTTCAACGCATTAAACATTTTCAAGCTGCTATCTTTCATTTTTTTTTTATGCTGTTATATTGTCTCTGTGATGCTATGCGTATATCATTTCCCTCTTGATTATGTTGCTACCTCTAGATCTTTTTTCAATTTCTTAGGAATGTGGATTGAATTCGAGTTTCAAATGTAAAATTATAAAAATCCAATATTGTGTCAAATTCCAAATATTCATTCATCAAATCTAATCAAGCATCCTAAACAATGAATATTGAGATTTTGATGTATATTATGGAGCATTTTATTCATTTTTCATGTTGCTACTGGATGATAGAAGCACCTTCTGCAATGATATGGTTGACCTCAGCTGAAGTATAATTCTGTATGCATGTGCTTGTTTGTTTTCTTCTTTTGGTTAAAACTACATTTGATTTTAGAAGAATTTTGGGGCAATGGAAACTAATTCCGTTGGTGTGCTTATTCATTGGATATGCTATATATGTGTGTGTGTGTGTGTGTGTGGGTTGGGGGGGGGGGGTGGGGGGGGGGTTGTGTTAGAGGGGGAGGAGGGCGCGGGGTACAAGGGCAAGCAGTATTCTACTATAGTTTGTATATTCCCAAAATTTCGCATATTTCATGTGAATTTTCTAAATAAATCCTTTGGATGCGTGAACACTTAGAACACAGTTAAAAGCAGCTAAGACTGAAACTCTAGATATGATGTAGGTCTCCCCTAAAGATAAGAGGTTAAAAAAAAATAAAAAACACCTGAAACTGCACAGTACGAGGAAAACTTGATTACTAACATTTATATTGGGAGTGAACATTTTGTTCTAAAATGTCCAGTCTGATGGCAACGGCTGCAATGCACAGTTCGTTTCATACGGCCACCATCTTCAGTTCGCACTCGCTTTTTTCTTGGTTTTCCTGGTGGTAACTGAAGTGATTTTGGCGGATTTATCAGCTCAACATCATTATACCCTTCATATGTCTCCCTCCAAAGGGCTCTATCTGGAATTGGATGTATGGTTTGCGAATACATCTTTAGGTAATTAGCCAGAGTGAAACAACTTTCAGCAAACCGATAAACATTTTGTCTGCAAGAGATGAGGGCTGCCACAGCATGAGCACAGGGCAATCCATGTCGCGGCCATGCACAACAAGAGCATTGACGGCTTCGAATGTTCACAAGATGTGATCCTTCTTTAGAAATGGCTTCAAATTCAGCATCATTTGTTTTGAAAACATGGCAAGTATGTGCTCGCTCAATAGCCTCAGACACTTGATTTTCAGCAGATGGAACAAGTGTGCTTGTCCACTGCAAGCTTGCTTCGTGACGCTCATTGAACCAAATCATCAGCTGTCGACGAATATACTCCATCATTTGAATTATTGGAAGACCAGAGGCTTCCAGCATCAAACTGTTTAATGATTCAACTATGTTAGCTGTTAGTTGTCCAAGTCTTGTTCCCTCAAAATACACAGTAGCCCACATGCGTAGGTCAGTGCTTCTTACCCAGTTGGCTGCTTGCTGTGATATTTCATCAATCATATGGATTTTTAGCTCAAACTCTAGGACAGTGAGAGCATTAGCTGCTTCCCAAAGAAGGTTAACGAGGATGATGTTGTGAAACTCTTTGCTGAAACTGTCAATGAGATGATGCATACAGAACCCATGAAAAGCTGTTGGGAAATTTACTTCTATTCCATCAACAATACCCTTCTGTCTATCTGAAAGAATTGTAAGCTTTGGCATGTTTTCTATGTTGGCTTAAAGCAGGTTGTGCAGCTCGGAGAGGAACCACATCCAGTTATCAGCATTTTCATTGTCAACAACACCAAATGCCAAGGGAAACAGGGCACCATGACCATCAAAACCAGTGGCAATAAGCAAGGTCCCAAGGTACTTGCTTTTCAAAAGAGTTCTGTCAATTCCAATAAGAGGCCTGTATCCATTCAAAAACCCATAAATTGATGCTTGGAAGGAAACAAATAGCCGTTTAAAGCACTTATCTTCAGGATTCCCATAAACCACTGCAATGCTTCCTGGATTAGTCCTTCTGATTTGATCACAATACTGCGGAAGAAGGCGAAATTCTTTCTCAAGTGACCTCCGAATAGTAGTATTAAACCGCTCCTTTGCTCTCCAGGCCTGTTTGTATGATAACGTGATCCCATGAATTCGATGAATCTCTTTGACTATCTCCTTTGGTCCGTAATGGGGATTTTCTATAAAACGTTGTTCCATGGAGTTTGCGACCCATTGAACTGAGGCTTGTAGATGACCAAGATGTGTAATTCCACCACAATTATGTTCCTTATAGATAGTCCTAATTGAGAATGAAGGAACACCTGGAAGCTTTGCAGCATGAATTCTCCAAGGGCATCCTTTACTTGCACATTTAGATGTGAAACGAGACTTGTCAGATTTAATTGTCTGCATCTCGAAGTGAAAAGCTATGGCTGCATTTCTGATTGCTCTTCGGCAGCTGTGGACATTAGGAAATTATTGCCCAACAGTGAGTTCTACAGGCAAATCTCTTGCTTCAAATGTCTGTTGTAAGTTCACAGCTGAGATAGGAACAATTTCCATTTTCTGATTTTCAAGAAAATCATTATAATCAATCATAGCCAATTCATGATTCTCCGGAGAACCTACTCCATAGTTTTGATCTGTAATGGCTTATTGATTTTCATGATCCTCATTGTTTTCTCCATCAAAATCTTGTTCACTACTATGCTGCTCAATCATATCTTGTTCATTAGTGTGATCAAGAACCAATCTGCAGTCATGAGTGAGTTCTAAACTCAAGTCACCCAACTCCAAATTATGGCCATTGATGCCTGCCAATTCAAAATTATGACCATGAACCAAACATGAACTGTGACTATGCTCTGGTTCCAAGTACTGATTCTGCCTCAACAAAACATCCTGATTTTCCCCAATCAACAAATCGTTATTCTCCATAATAAATCAAAACTGCAGCAAAAAAAAAAATGTAAAACCTCCTTCACAGTGTAAATTGAACAAGAACTGTCCAGTGAAGATCACTCATTAATCAATCAACATTATTTTGCTCAACAAACAGAAACCCATCCGAATTAGACAAAAATGCAATTAAATGAAAATCACATAATAATATCAACATCCCTAAAGTTTATATAAACTAAACATAACACCTTAAGACCAAGGCTCTGTTTGGCTGCCCAGAAACAATGAAAATTTTGATCAGGGAGTGTTTTCGTATGTCTCATTATTTGGAACTACTATCTTAGCTTATGCCTAATATTCCAATTTATTAAAAAAAAAAAGAATCAAACATAATCCAAACTTTCCTAAACCTCTATAACTTACTCAGTAACCAAACAGAATGAATGCCTATTAGAAACCAAAGAATTCGATAGAGAAACTTGCTAATTTTGAAATTGAGAACAAGAAGAGAAAAAAAAACGTAAAAAATTTAAAAGCCAAACAAACACAATAATAGGACAGTAAAAAAAATTGATTTTTGGCGGGTGGGCAAGAGGTAATACCTGCAAAGGAGAAGGGTAGAAAAGGGGAAGACTGTAATTTGCAGGGGCAAAAAAGCGACAACTCTCCAGTCTTTTGATGGTACAGACTACAAAGATCAGTTGCATAGGGTTAGCCAATTTTGAGGGTATTTAGGTCATTTCCTCTACTCTACCCTTCCTTTCCTAATTTCCCTTCTCTTCATACATAAAATAGGATTAATTACTACTTATCATATTGAATGATTTAATACACTAAATTTTTTTTATTTTTTAAAAATATAATAACTCTCCTTGACGAATGTCATAATATATTATTAAATTTTACCGTAAGTCAATCCTACAAGGATAGTAAAAAGATAGAAATGATCTTATCCTTTAATTTTAATTAATTACATTCTATTTTTACTTTAATTTTTTTTTTAGGATAAAAAAATATATTTTCATACTTTTGACAAATTTAAAAATAAAAATATTTTTTAAAAATATTTTTTTATTTTTTATTTTTAAATTTATTAAAAATATGAAAATAATTTTTTTATTTGTATTAAAAAATTTAAGAAGAAATAATTTAATTAATAATTTAATTTCTACTTAAATTATTTTTTAAAGTAAAAAATAACAAATAAAAAATATTTTTGTTTATTTTTTATTTTAAAATTTGTTAAAAATATGAAAATAAATTTTTTAACCTTAAAAAAAAATTAAAGCAAAAATAAAATGTAATTAATTAAAAATAAATGATAAAAACATTTTTATCTTATTACTACTTTTGTAGGGTTGACTAAGAGTTGATTAATGATAAAATTGGATGGAAGAGTCTACTAGCATATTATGATATTCGTCAAGAAGAGTTAATATATTTTTAAAAAATCAGAAAACTTAATGTATTAAGTCATTTTACAGATTAAAATAATAATTAATCCTATAAAATATCTACAAACTTAATTCACTATAATAAATAAACAATATATTACACTTAAATACCACACTGATTAATTTAAATTATTCAGTATTCAGCACTCTTCTCCTTTAGATAGAGATCACGGATTCGCCTAATATTTCAATTGATGTGAATGAAGTTACTAATGATTAAATTTTTTTTTAAAATCAAATTTAAAATGTCAAATATAAAGAGATTGAGAGTAAAAAATAAAAAAAATAAAAAGTCATGGACTTGGGAGCTAAATACGAAAAGAAGAAAAAACTAAAGGTAAAAAAAAAGCATTATGGAATTATATGGTAAAAATAAAATCTTTTAAGGCAAAATATATAAAGTAGAAGAAATTAAGAGTAAAAAATAAAAATAATTCATGAAATTGGAGGGGTTGGACATAAAAATTAAGTTATGGGCTAAACAAAAAATTGGCAGAGACAAATATAAAATAAGAAAATAAATATAGGTAAAAATTAAGAAAATAAAGGGTTAATTATAATTTCTCCCCTATAAAATAACTCAATACACTAAATCCCTTGATTTTTTAAAAATATACTAACTTCCCATTGACAAATGTCATAATATATTACTAGATCTTTTCGCCCAATTTTATCGTTAGTCAATTTTATAAGGGTAGTAAAAAGATAAAAATGCTCTTATCCTTTAATTTTAATTAATTATATTCTATTTTTACTTTAATTTTTTTTTAGGATCAAAAAATGTATTTTCATATTTTTGACAAATTTGAATATAAAAATATTTAAAAAATAACAAATAAAAAATAAAAAATATTTTAAAAAAAAATTTACATTTTATTTTTAAATTTGTAAAAAATATGAAAATAAATTTTTTATTTGTATTAAAAAATTTAAGAAGAAATAATTTAATTAATAATTTAATTTCTTCTTAAATTATTTTTTAAAATAAAAAATAACAAATAAAAAGTATTTTTGTTTATTTTTTATTTTAAAATTTATAAAAAATATGAAAATAAATTTTTTAATCTTAAAAAAAATTTAAAGCAAAAATAAAATATAATTAATTAAAAATAAATGACAAAGATATTTATGTATTTTTACTATATTTATAGGGTTGACTAAGAGTTGATTAATGGTAAAATTGGATGGAAGAGTCTAGTTGTATATTATGATATTCGTCTTAGTGTATTTTTAAAATGTCAAGAGATTTAATGTATTAGGTCATTATATAGAAAAAAATAATAATTAACCCTATAAAATATCTACAAACTTAATTCACTATAATAAATAAACAATATATTACACTTAAATACCACACTGATTAATTTAGATTATTTAGTTTTCAGCATTCTTCTCCTTTAGATAGATATTACGGATTCGCCTAATATTTCAATTGATATGAATGAAGTTACTAATGATTAAAATTTTTTTTAAATCAAATTTAAAATGTCAAACATAAAAAGATTGAGAGTAAAAAATAAAATAAAAAAGTCATGGACTTGGGAGCTAAATACAAAAAGAAGAAAAAACTAAAGGTTAAAAAAAAAACATTATGGAATTATATGGTAAAAATAAAATCTTTTAAGGCAAAATATATAAAGTAGAAGAAACTAAGAGTAAAAAATAAAAATAATTCATGAAATTGGAGGGGTAGGACATAAAAATTAAGTTATGGGCTAAACAAAAAATTGTGACAGACAAATATAAAATAAGAAAATAAATATAGGTAAAACTAAGAAAATAGAGGGTTAATTATAATTTCTTTTTATAAAATGACTCAATACACTAAATCTCTTGACTTTTAAAAAATGCACTAACTCCCCCTGACGAATGTCATAATATACTATTACACCATTTCGTTCAATTTTACCGTTAAACAACTGTTAGTCAACCTTATAAGAGTAGTAAAAAGATAAAAATATCCTTAGTAAAAAGATAAAAATGTCATTACCCTTTAATTTTAATTAATTACATTTTATTTTTTACTTTAATTTTTTTTTAGGATTAAAAAATATATTTTCATATTTTTGATAAATTTGAAAATAAAAATATTTTTTAAAAATATTTAAAAAATATTTTTATTTTATTTTTTAACAAATAACAAATAAAAAATAAAAATATTTTTTACTTTTTATTTTTAAATTTGTCAAAAATATGAAAATGATTTTTTTATTTATATTAAAAAATTTAAGAAGAAATTATTTAATTTCTTCTTAAATTATTTTTTAAAATAAAAAATAAAAAATATTTTTTAAAAATATTTTTATTTATTTTTTATTTTAAAATTTATCAAAAATATGAAAATAAATTTTTTAACCTTAAAAAAAAGTTTAAAAGCAAAAATAAAATGTAATTAATTAAAATAAAGGATAATGATATTTTTATTTTTTTACTATTATTTTAGGGTTGATTAATGATAAAATTAGACAGAAGGGTCTAGTAATATATTATGATATTCGTCAGAAGAGAGTTAATATATTTTTAAAAAATCAAAAAAAACTTAGTGTATTGGATCATTTTATAGAAAAAAAATTATAATTAACCCGAAAATAAATTATGGGATATGCCTTCTCTATATGATATGCAGACATGCAATATTTTTTAAATATGAAAAAAGAGGGAAGAGAAGTTAAGTTTATTTTTCATACTTATTTGTATTCGCCATCAAATTATAATTAGACGTGCACAAATATATAATATTAAGTTCATATATAAAATAACTAAAGCGCTTATATATATATATATATATAATTTTGATAAATAGCTAACTAAAATGAGATTGAAGATATAAAATACTTTTATAAATAATTAAATAAATTTTAAATCATATAAAAGTAAAAAAAAAAAAAAAAACATAAAATGTGGACTATTTTCTAGTACAATATTATAGTATTTTGTTCATTAATTTCATTATAATGTGATTGAAGAGCTAAAATTGATATATGTGTAGGAGATTAAATATTTTCTTATTAGAATTAAAAGAACATAATAAAATTGACAAATTAAAAAAAAATTAAAATTTTTATAAGTGATGGATCACCTCAAGAACGCCTTCTGCATCCAGGGGTTGCGGACCGACCATAGTAAGGTTAATATAGTCATTTAACTAATTTATAAAAAAATGAAAAACAAAAGGATTGCAAAATAATTTAGAAGGCGATAAGGTTAATAATATGGTCATTCAATAAAAAAATAGCAAGCAGTAATTTATGGAAAGAATCATAAACCATATTTAATGGTTCTTCGAGGAGTACAAGAGAGAAATATTGGAGTGTGAATAGCCAATTGCCGTGAAATATAAATATTAATTTATTTATATAATAAATTATTACTGTGTTGAAAACAAATTAAATTATTCAATATTTTTAATATATAAAAAGAAAATTATATGATTTTCACTTAATTTGGCACTTTTTGTGATCATAAAAAAATGTTCAAAAAGGAAAAAATTAAATTATTGGTGTTTAAATTTTTTTAAAATATATTATTTTAATATTTGAATATTTTTTATCCAATAAATTTTCAATTCTTTTAAATAAAAATTCATATAAATATATTTAATCAATTTTTTTTATCATCGAATGGTTGATTTGTAACTCTTGTATCTCTTAATTTGCAGCTATTTAGATTTATTTAAAATTTTATTTTGATATTCAACAATTTAATTATTTATTATTTTTACAATATTAAAGATTTTATAATTATAAATTAATATTTCGGTAATTAAAAAATAAATAAAAATATTTAAGATATTATTTTTAAAAATTAAGAAATTTATCAGATAAAAAAATAATCCAAATATTAATCTAGTTGATTTTAAAAATTCAAATATCAAAAATATAATTTTTTCTATATAATAGTTGAATAAGTCATGTTCTTAAATTGTAATTATTTTTGAAGTATAATGTTTAATATATATATATATATATATATTTTACTTATTTTTGCATTTTGCATTACATCGGCGTTTAGTGGTCTCGACAAGTTAAAAATATATATATTATCATCATCAATGACAAATCTTAAACCTACTGGGAACGTGAAAAAGACCGTTGTAAAAAATCCAAGTAGTGACGATTTCGCTTACGTACCATTACTCTATTATTATTATTATGTTAAATTAAAATGGGTTTATGAATCAGAGTAAGGCTTGCAATTAGGAAAGGATTAGGAAAAGGGTGAGAAGGGGGCATCGTGTTCCCACTCAGATTTCACTATTTGTTTTTCAACAGAAATTTATGCAATTTCTTTGCCAAGATTTCACTATTTGGGTTTGACCTGTTCCCGCAATTTACATCAATTTGCAAATCCAATTAATGCAATTTAATTATTTAATTATTATTAGATGAATTAAAGAATACTCAATTAGAATTTAGGGCATTGAAAGCCTTCCAAACAATTAACAAGAAAATGAAATAAATAAATATTTTTTTCTTGTTGCAATATGATTTAAAATTAAAATTCTTTATAGTGAATAAATACACAATTTTTAAATAACTAATACTCATTCCGTCTCAAAATAAATGTCATAATTATAAAATATATAAATATTAATAAAATTTTTGAACTATTTTAATATTTACTCTCTTAATTAAATATAATTATCTTTTTTATTATTTTAATATCATTTCCTTAATTAAATATAACTATCTCCTTATTTTTCAAAAAATAATAAATATTTTTATTTTTTTCAAATTTATATTAATTATATAAGACTAAATATATCTGAAATATTAAGATAAAATATAATTTAAATTGACATATAAATAAAAAATGAAACATTTATTTTGGGACAAAAAAAAATATTATAATTTAAAAATATCTAAATTATTTATATGTAAAGTTGCATAAAACTCAGTCTGCTAATAAAAATAATAAAGGATAGTAAATTTCATTTCTCTATTTATCAAATAATAAATATTTAAAATAAATGTGAGCTTTTTCTAGAAAAAGCATTCAATCTGCTAATTTACTTTATTATAAATTTTTATATCAAAACTTCTTCCTTGATTTTGAAAAGGAAGTAACGAGTACAAGAGAAGTAGAATTAAGACAGCATTATTGTCATCTAGATTAAGGACAAAACAGGAAATTAAAAAAAGAAGAAGAAGAGTAATTACATGTGAACATGGAAATTATATGATAGATTATTATTCTAATAATTTTCTTTAAATAAAAGTAAATAAATTTGACTTTCCTCATCCACCAAAGTCCTTATAAATACCCTTATTAGTTGAATCTCTACCCAACTTCTAAGATTCTCTCTTATCAATTAAAGTTCTACTCCTAAATTCTTACCAATCAACCAAATATAATACAAAAATGTTAATGGAGCTTTCACTCTCGTTTTTCTTTCTAATTCTCTCATTATTCTTTATTTTCTCTCTTACCAAACACCCAAAATCCAAAAAATCAATCTCTCCCCATATTCCAAAATCATACCCAATAATCGGACACTATTTTGATATAAAAGCAAACTGGGATCGTCGAGTTCAATGGACATCTGATATTATACAGAACTCACCTTCTGCAACATCGGTCCTCCTCCGCCCTTTCGGTGGCCGTGCCATAATCACTGGAAACCCAGCCAATGTCCAACACATTCTCAAGACTAACTTTCACCTCTACCAGAAAGGCCATTTATTTCGAAGCACTCTCTTTGATTTTCTTGGCAATGGAATTTTTAATGCCGATGGTGACACATGGAAATTTCAAAGACAAGTTGCAAGCCATGAATTTAATACGAAATCTCTCCGTAAATTTGTTGAGACTGTTGTTGACACTGAACTTTCGCAGCGCTTAATCCCAACTCTTTCATCCGCCGCTAAAAATGGCACGGTTCTTGATTTTCAAGATATTCTTCAAAGGTTTGCTTTCGATAATATATGTAAAATTGCTTTTGGACATGATCCTGCTTACTTGTCACCTTCTTTACCACAAGCGAAATTCGCTGACGCTTTTGAAGAAAGCGTCAGGATTAGTAGCAACAGATTCAAATCTATGTTCTGGAAAATTCAAAGAGCTTTTGGAATTGGATCTGAAAAACGTCTTAAAGAAGCCATGTCTGAAGTTCGCAGTTTTGCATTGAATATCGTTAAGGAAAAAAAGGAAGAACTCAAACAAAATTCATCTCTTGAATCTGTTGATTTATTATCAAGATTCTTAAGCTCTGGCCATTCCGATGAGACCTTTGTTGTCGATATCGTCATCAGTTTCATATTAGCAGGCCGTGATACATCGTCGGCGGTTTTAACATGGTTTTTCTGGTTGCTTTCTAAAAATTCACAAGTAGAAACCAAAATTCTTACAGAAATACATGAGAAATCAGAGAATCCAATTTTCGAAGAAGTGAAGGATATGGTTTATACACACGCTTCTTTATGTGAAAGCATGAGATTGTACCCTCCAGTTCCGACGGATTCGAAATTAGCTACAGGCGATGACGTTTTACCAGACGGAACACCGGTGACTAAAGGGACTAGAGTTACATATCATCCGTACGCGATGGGAAGGTTAGAGATGCTTTGGGGTTCGGATTGGGCTGATTTTAAGCCGGAGAGGTGGCTTGAAAGAGATGAAGTGAATGAGAAATGGAATTTCGTCAATAGAGATGCATATACTTATCCGGTTTTTCAGGCTGGGCCAAGGATTTGTTTGGGGAAAGAAATGGCTTTCTTGCAAATGAAAAGAGTGGTTGCTGGTGTTTTAAGTAGGTTTAAGGTGGTGCCTGCGGCGAAGGATGGTGTTGACCCTGAATTTATTGCCTATCTGACAGCAAAAATGAAGGGTGGTTTTCCGGTGAGGATTGTGGAAAGGAGTAAGTAAGCAAGTAGAGCAGACAAATTTGCCGTTTTGGTTACGAATGAAGTTTAGTTCTTTTATTATTATTGTAATATTGTCATTCATTAATATTGAATATGGTACGACGAGTATATGATTCCTTTTATATATATATATATATATATATATATATATATACTATTCAAAAATTGTTATTATGAATAGTAAATTAAATTTTCTGGTCATTTACCACTCCTACTTTTTATTTACAAACATACGACTAATATAATTGTAACTACTTTTTAGGCCGTGACCTTTGGAGTTTGGGCTGAATTATACTTGGGGTAGTTCATGTTGCTAAATAAAATAAACCAACTCAAAATGCAAATTAGGTTGAATTGTTGATGAGAAAGAGATAACAAAGCATAAAAAATTAAGTGATAGAAGCCAGAACACGATGTAGTTGGACCCATTACTGACGCCAGTAGGAAATGGAAATTGGAATCCACTTACTCGCAAAAGCAATCTTTTTAGACAAGGACAAAAATATTATACCATGCATTTAAATTGTTGAAGCCATAATAAATTACAATCCTGAACCAGGTTTTCTTTTTCTCATAGCCACATGGAGGTTGTCTGACAATGGAGGATTTCGTTATTCATACATATAAGAATAGAGCATTGTTGTACACAAGGAAAGAGGAGACCAAGACGGATGTGGATTTCGTTAGGTTTAATTCGAGCCAGTCAGCCGTTTTATTGGATTCAAGTTGGCCCAATCACTTCTCCAATTGGGTTCAAATTTGACCAGACTTTTCTTATTGGGCCAATTGTTCATCCTTTTTTATTTTTTGGATTTTGATGAGATGGATTTCTCAAGGAGTGTAAGCTATACTAGTATTTATTTAAGAAAATTAATTTTAAATAGGGTGAAAAAAACTTTCTGTAAAAAAACTTGGATTTGAATGGGTCAATAAAATTTTTTCTACAAATTACTGAAATATTTTTTTCTGGGATGACTTAGATTTACCCGAGTTACAAGCTAGCTTCGTCCCTGTTAAGTTACTAGTTAAATATTATGCACTACTAATCTCTTTTTGCCAAGACTTTTACAAAATTGTTGATCTCTTGTTCTGATATGCCGTGTGTCAACGAATCCTAATTATCAATTTTGACGAACTACAGAAGAGCTGTCTTTTGAATTTATAAGAATTATGAAGCTGTAGTTTTATACTGTTCCCATTTGGTTTACAAACAATTTAAATGATATAACATTGTCGTTTTTCAGCCTTTCAATAATGAACAATCGACTACTATAATTCCAATTATCAGAATTATGATCATTCAAAAATTACTTGTAACTAGACATCTTGTCATATATGATTATATCAGCCTGGAATCATTTTAATTTCTTTACATAAAATAAGTGAAATTCAGAAGAACAATCTCTTTCCTTCGAAAAAAAGTGAAAAATAACTATCTTTGAATCTTTTTCTAAGACCACTTCAACATACTTGTAAGAGTTCATGGGAACAACACATCATCATACAACTCATTTCCAATTTTAAAAACTAAATATTATATATGAAATATTCTACCTTCATAAATTTGGTGAAAAAAAAAATTACACACTACAATAGTATTGTAATCTCAAGGGGGGAATTTGGACACCTACTTGAGAAGTATTTGAAATTGTGCAAAAAATGGAACATCTTTATATGGGTATAGGAATGTAGAAAAGTTGCCAGCAAAAATCCAAAGACAAGAAAGAAAAGAGCTGCTACTGAACCATCATCTCATCTGCGAGGGATTTAATAGGAGCCTGCCAACTCTTCTCCAGATCAAACCCTTTTCGGTAGGTGACTCATCCTTTTCTCGCTGAAGATGAACTCAACACGCATTTATCGAGGCCTTAACTGAATCTGCCACTGAAATCAGGCACCAAGAGAAACAGATAAGTTCCTCCAAAATCAAGTTTATCGCTAAACGACATATTTCCATCATATCCATCAAGAAGCAACTTTTCCTTCCAACAGTGCAGGCTCAAACTTAAGCAGCAGTTCAGAAACCACTTTTTGTAAGGCAAAACACTCCAGATGATTGTTGTTTCCATTTATTACCATATTTGAAAGAAAATTAATTTCCTTAGCATCCAAATTCTTTACAAGTAGTTCATTCCAAAATTCATCATCCTCGTTGATATATGCAGGTGAAAGGCCGATTGAGGGGTGTTCTTTGGGAGGATTAGTTTAGGGTTTTCAGGGAAAATTGAAGGTAAATAGTGAGGACGAAAAGAGTAAAAATGAGTGATTAAGGAAAAGGAATTGAGGGTGTTACAGTGAAATGATGCATTCAGAGGAGAAAGGTGAAGAGAATGAATAGAGAGAGAAAAGAATGTGAAATTGAAAGGAACTTAAAATATAAAATTTGAATGAATGAATATATTAAAAATGGATTTTTCTTCTCCTTCACTGCTTCAGTAGTCAAGTTGACAATTGACAAATGACACTGCAATTTGAAAAAATTTTGTTCTTTTTATTTATCAGTTGGAGAACTGGCGACACTTGGAATCTCTTTTTTTTTCTTCTGTTAAATCCTTTTCTTTACCTGGATAATGTTTTTCTTTTTCTTTTTAATATTTTTTAATAAAAAATGAAATTTATTAGCTTCAATCTTCTGCAGTTAGATCAAATAATTCTTCGAATTTGAGTTCTTTGATCTTTGATGGATTCATGAGATGTCAATTGCATTTGCAATGGAAACCCAAAGAACTGAAAATTAATACACATGAAAGAGTTGAAATTTTCAATTTTCCAAACGTAAATATGTATATAATTAATTACATCATTAATATCAATTTGAACTTGTTAACAACTAATCCAGATCCTTTAAATTTTTTCCAAGTTTAGTAGTAGGTTGGCTTAAAAAAATTTCTATATTGAATTTGAATGATTAAAAAAAGATGGACAAAAAGAAAAATTCTACTCAACTTTGTTTCCTTGGTTTCATACCACAAACTCAAAGTCATAAAGGAAAAATAACACACAGAAAAGTAACATATCCATACTTGAATATACTGATTAGTAGGCGAATTTTTATTTTTCAGTCTGCTACTTTAAAGTTTAAAGGGTTGAAATTGGAAGAATTAGAGAAATCAAATTACAAACTTTGAAAAGCTAAAGAAAGTGAATCCACTTAAGCAGATTCCAGTTTCTTCTCTTCCAAGTTCCAACAAAGAATTTGTACTCCAAATTCACTAATATACAGAGTTGCAAAGCCAACATAAGAAAGAATAATGCATTTCTTTAGTGTCTATAAACATTGGAAATTCACAAAGAAAAATAGAGATGTCAGGTTTAACGGAGATAGACACTCAGCCACTAAGCTACTAATCCAATAGTGAACAGGACATTTCTTTTGTTGTAATGAACTCAACAGTCAATACTACTAATCCATAGTCAGAGCAAGCGAAATAGGCACACAGTATCACCCCAAAATTAAAATGAATATTCGCATTAAACTTTTCCCCGATATAATCTGAAATTCTCAATTAACCTATTTACGATGTTAATGGAATGAAGCCTACACATACCTTTTCCTTTCCTTCTTTTAAATATCGTACCAGAATTCATAACAATCCAGTTCAGTAACTATCAGATCAATGTTCCCAATATGCCAATACTTCACCATTCAGAAGTCTGCAAATCATGCAGCAGTGTTATAACAAGAAGTGAGAGCAAAAGCTTGAAAAACAAAAAGAGCAAATATATTGTTATATTGTGGCTAAATTTTCAAAATGGTTACAATAAATGATCTACACTTGCACCATTTGTTTCACAAACTCATCCTTTGGAGAATGTTGCATCCGAACTTGGGAATTTGCAGTCAATCTAATACAAATTGATCCAAGTTTTTCTATATCCTAATTTTATTAAAATAACTACCAACCAATCGTACACAAGCCTAGAGTACATTATTTCTTCTTCAAACAGTGAAAATAATAAATAAATCAACGGGGTGCACATTTTGGTGCCTAGAGAAATTACAAAAGCATAACCAAGTATGTTGGTTAGCATGAACATAATACTGCATTTAGGGGAACAGTTCACCTGGTAGCACAATTTCATAGATTAATCTCCGGTTGAAGAGCTTGTTCCTTTGCCAATTCCTCAAGTCTCCTAACAACATTTTGTGCTGCATCACCATATGCTTTGGAGACTACAGAATCAGGTGATGATATTGTTATAGGGACACCTTCATCACAGCTTTTTCTGATCTCCACTTCTAGTGGTATCTGAAATGGGAAGCACTTCAATGTCTGATCATAGCAAACTAACAGATTCAGCGCATTCAATATTTATGAATACACCAAACTGAAGATGCATCTTACAACAAGACGAAGAATGAGAATACATTAGAGTTCCTAATTTCCCATGAATAAGCAAGCTTCACCAGAATAAGGACACTTGAAGTTGCCCAACATATTTAGCATACCTCACCAATAAAATGATAACCCATTGAAGCAGCAGTCTTTCGGGCTCCTCCTTCCCCAAAAATGAATGAAGGCTCACCACAATGCGGACACTTGAAGCAACTCATGTTCTCTATAAATCCCAGAATCTGTAAAAGCAATAAGAATATTCCTCAATAGAATTTCAAAGTTTCCCATGACTAGTAGAAGAGCAAGGCATAAGATAAGAGAAAAAATAATTCTTCCAGTTCAATTTCTAGTAATCTTCCTAGATGTGGAAACTGCATCATGAATAAAGTTACATGAATCACGTGTGAAAAGAAAGACCCATGCACCTCTGCATGTTCACATGTCTAAATATGCATGTCAACAAATTAGCCCAATGCCTAGCAAGGCCTTGAAACGGTAAGAAAGCACCTAAAATGTGATAAATGGGGACTCCGATGATGAGAACAAGGAGATATGTGATGTGGAGATACAATGTGAAAGATGTACACTCATGAATAATACTTTGAAAATGTTTACATTTTCAAAGTATTATTCATGAGTGTACATCTTTCACATTGTATCTCCACAACACATATCTTCTCGTTCTCATCCTCGGAGTCCACATTTTAGGTGCTTTCTTACCGTTTCAAGGCTTTGCTAGCCCAATGCCTCGTGCCATCAGCCAATGAGGATTTAATTATTTTCCTTTACGATACAACAAAGCTTTTAAAATTTTATGCATAACCATAATTAGTGGGACAAGGTAACCAAGAATGTTATAATGCAAATCAAGTTTTTTACATGCCACACAGCATAATCTCTCTGATTTAAGTAACTGTCTCTCAGAAGTCACTGAAGGAAATTGACAACTTTCAGAATTTGGAAAAGACAACCATACAGGAACTTGAACTTTAGAGAACATTTTAACTCCTCTACGAGCATCTATTAATGCAACATCTTGTGGAGTTGAGACAATAAGAGCACCTGCCAACAGATCAATAATGATTAGATACAAACTTAAATTTATTAAACAAAGTTACAAACTTATATTTATTAAAGCAATAAAATTTAAAAAAAAATTGTTTGTCCTTTATTTTTTTTATTTGTGTGTGTGCAGTGGGGGGATTGGGAAAGATATAGGGATGTGGCAACATATGGCAAAAGTATAAAATAAATGTATGATCATTACAATCTGTTCATTTGTTCTAAAAGCAAAATTTTAAAAAGAGTCTCTGCAAAAAAGTGTACAAAATAACCAAAATAAAAAAAAAGCCAAAAAAAGCAATATTCAAAGGTTTACGATATTGTTGCAGATGCTGAAAAACATAATGGAAATTTATTTCCTACAGCGTGTGGCCTGTGGTGTCAGAAACAGCGCATTGCTATATCCATGGAATCACAAAAAGGAGGCCAAGAAAAAACACAAGTGCAGAAATATAAACAGATTACCAAGAAATACAGGCTCCTCTCCGCTATCCCAAATTTTTGGCAATGGAAGCAATCTCAATTTACCTTTATAGAATGTCATGTCAAGTGTGATGCAGAATATAAGTTTACACACCTGATAATTGTAGATTTTGACTCATAGTTATCTGAGCATCTCCAGTGCCAGGGGGCATATCCACCACAAGAATGTCAAGATTTCCCCAATCAACTCCCCTCAACATTTTCTCAAGAGCACTCATCACCTTCCAAAAGAAAAAGCTCAACTAAACTTCTCAAATAAAGCAAGAAATAATTATAGAGATTAAAAACAGAACATAGAGGTCCTGGGAAAAACTTTCTAGAATAGAGTAAATTTAAAACCATACTTTATTTTCATTGTTATCAAAGTTAATACCATGTGTTGTAGTACAAGCAGGGACGGAGCAATTACATGGCCCGCTAAGGCCACCCGGATGAAAAAAAATTCTATTAATTTATAGAAAATTTTTTATTTAGTCTATTTAAATGCAGTTTTTTTCACAATTAATTCTCAACCCACCCAAGATTAATTAAAAATATCATTAGTCTATAGAAAATATTTTATTTGGTGCATTGAAGCCTAACTTTCTAAACAAGATTAATTTTCGGCCCACCCAACATTGGTTTTCTAGCTTCGTCCCAAAGTACAAGTAAAGAAAAGCATTACTTGTAAGAGTTTGCACCTAATATAAAGTTGTTATGATAAATCATGTAATTGTGTGGACAGATATTCTGATAGTGATACTGATGCTATAGCACTGTAAAAGAGGTGGCATACCATGGGACCTCTCCATACAATAGGGGCATCCTTCTCCACAAGAAATCCCATTGACATACACTTTACTCCATAGTTTTCAATTGGTATCATTTTTGTATCTGCAAAAGAGAAAAAAATGGTTCTTTTTAAATTGCTAATTCAAGGTGGTTAATCATGGTCAATGGAGTCTCCCTACATATTTCTGGGTGCGACTGTGTATCAGCTCAAGTTCCCACTAGAAGTTAAATTCACAAACATCAAGCAATGGGAAAAGATAGGAAGTAAAAGAAATGACAGAAATATGAGCTCATTCTTATGTGTGCATCTGCAATTCAAGTAGATGGAGAGAAAAAGAGGAGGGAGGGGGAGATGAAGGATGAGTTGGGATCAAATTGGAATTATTATGTGCATCAGAATGACTTTGAGTATCCTGGAAGCTCACAAACCAGAATAAATTTAAGCCAATAATGAAAATGAAAAATGAAAACACAGAAGTTAGGAAACAATAAAACTTAGAATAGATATAACTCGTCGATATCTATTTAGAAAACTTTCTTCTTTGACAACTTACCTTCCAAAGCACCTTAAAAAAATTAAACTATTACCCGTAGTGATATCTGGCTTTTTGTTGATCTTCATCATTGTTGGAACAGATGGTCCATAAACATCAGCATCAAGCAAGCCCACCTTCAGTTGGCACTTGTTAGCAAGTGCAACAGCCAAATTAGCTGCAAATTCAAACATTAGGCATAAGGTGGTAAGTGCCTTGTTAATGTTCTAAACAAAGACAAGACATGTGAACTAGGAAACTATTATATGCATTTGTATACACAAAATCAATTAGAGTCTATTTGGCATTGAGGACGAAACTTATTTTTTGAAAATGGACCATTTTAAAAGCTGATTTGCTGTTTTAAAATTTATATGATTATAACATGTGAAATTCACCTTAAAAACAAGTTTCGACTCCTATTTCAACCATCTCCAAATCTTCCAAAATCTTAATACTATTCTCTTGAAACGCAATGGCTAGCAAAGCATCAAAAGACCCTGCCTTTTAGAGAAAACCAGCTAAATCTTGTAAATTTGTCAAATACAAAAAATAATTTTCTCAAAAATGCCCCAAACGAGAAAGTTAGTTAAAAACCTACCGGCGGTGGTAGACTTGCCGACACCGCCTTTTCCAGAAGCAACAGCAATAACATCCTTAACCCCTTCAAGCTGCAACTTTGATTTACTAAACGGTGCCGCATAGCCTCTAACACCTCCAAGCCTCTGCAATAACTACCCAACCCCACCATGAAATTGCCATAAAATTGAAATATGGAAATCCAAAAATGATAATAGAGCTTACACTGAAAGGTCGCAAGAAGCCCTTCATGAGTCTCTCCTTTAAAGCAAATTCCGAGAACCTAATAAAAAGATTGAAAATTTTGTTTTCTGAGAACCTAAGATTAGTTTGAGCATAAAAGAGGTTTTAATTTTTGCTGCAAGAATTTGTCCAGCATCGAAGAGGAGGGAATAGCGGGGAGGGAATGGAAATTGGAAAGCAAGAGGCTAATGGGCGGTGAGGAAGAATAAGGCCCATGGGCTTCATTTTAGGTTAACATTGTGCTCGAAGTGGGCTTTGCTTGTTTTTCACCTCAATGTTGGCTCACGATTTAATTCCTACCTAAAACAATTTTAATTTGAAAAGAAATCAAGCTATTAAATTCATTATTATTTTTTCTAAATATCATTTAATTAAGTTGAATAATTATAAAAAAAATAAAACTAGATATAATAACTTTTGTTTTTACCCAAATATTCTCTAAATACTGTAAAGTTTAGAAGACCGTTGGAAGCCCAATTAATAAAAATATATATATATTGACGTTTTTCGTACTGCTATTTTGGTCTAACTACAACTAGACTGTAGTGCACAAGCACAGTGCACAACTGCATATTTCTGAAGCTTCCCTTCAATAATTGGGAACCAAACAAATCCAAGACAGTTAATTTCAACGGTCATTCGTTCTCTAAGTCAAAGGACGTCTTCGTAATTACCGTCATAATCTTTTTTTTTTTTTCCTCTTCTTCTTCTTTCCTAATTCATATAACAATTTTCTTTTTGTCAACTTTTATCTGGAATGCCCTTCAATTAATTACCTTCTTCTTTAATTCCATCACCATTCGTCAACCAGGTAAATTCTTGAAATCTATGTTTAATTGGTTTTCAGAATTCAATTCTTTTATATGAAATCTATATTGCAAATGCCAATGTACATTGCGCTTTATAATTTCTCTGTTTTT
Organism: Aleurites moluccanus; assembly: GCA_948193065.1. Lineage (NCBI taxonomy): Eukaryota > Viridiplantae > Streptophyta > Magnoliopsida > Malpighiales > Euphorbiaceae > Aleurites > Aleurites moluccanus. Next base: position 10,660 of record CANXYC010862009.1, on the reverse strand, counting down.
GTGTTTTTTAATTGGAATTAGAACAGATCTTGCATGGAATTGGAATGCCTGTGTTTTCATTTATCTTTTAATTTTGTACAATTCTAATGAAATGGGGCAGTTTGTTTTCTTTTGTTTCTAGCCCAAATAATGTAAAATCTTGAAACTGAATCTGGGTTTGGATTCTTTTGTATTAATATTTTTTCTTTTGCATTCAATTGATTGATTTTATAATAATTACTATTATTGTTGCTGTTGTTAGTTGATTCTAGCATTATATTTTGCAGTTGGGTTAGTTAGGGAAATCTATCTGAAATTAATTGGAGTTGCTAATTTGTTATTATTAGTTTCTTGTTGGTTGTTAGTTAATTATAGCCTCTTTAATTTTGATTCCAATGAAGAGCTTGACTTTCCTCAATTTAAAAGGTTTTTAAGAAATTCACTCATCTACCCATATCTATGAGGAGGACTTTGTTTGATTTATGATCATTAACAGGTTAGGGCTTTGCTTCCCATTTTAGTTAAAGAAAAAGGAGGAAAAGAAAAAGCTGTCTTACTGAATCTACCATGATATTACTCATTGGCTATGTTTTAAATCATTCATGGAAGTAAAGCCTTCACCTTTTTCAGGGTTAGTGATTTTTTCTTTTCTTTTCTTTTCCTTTTTTTTAAACTTTTTTTCATAAAATTATTACTGTAAAATTTATTTATACTTTGGTTGTTCTAAAATTGATTGATGGTTTCTTTTGATAGGGGGTCGTTTCTGCTTGATGCTTATTGCATTGAATTCAGAATGGGAACCCAAACTCTGCACTTTGATGATTGGTATATTTATTGTGTTGAATTAAGTCTTTACTTTATTAACCCAATTCAGAATAACATGGAATTCTAAAGAAATTCAGGTGAAAATGGCTGCAAAAGTTACTTAAATCGATAGAGTTCGGAAGAATTTTCAGACTTTTATAACTATTCTAAAATATGCAGCTCGTGAACTGCTTTTGAATTTTTTGCTGCTTGATGAAGCTGTATTCTCATGTCTGCTAACAAAATTTGCCCAACATTGCAAACTACAAATTGTAATCTACTATGCAACAACCATAGATCAGAAATATCATCCTTGTTCTCTTGTCGCATTCATGGCAAGCTTGTTGATGGTCGTGACATGTGTGAGGAATGTCTCTTGTCGTTTGCCATGAAAACCAAATCAAACCCAGATATGCACAGGTTGTTAGTGGGTAAATTTGGGTTTGATCTCAGTGCTTATGGATGGCAGAGTTCATTGCTGAACAAGGAACTTGTTCCTGGTGTGAGGTTGTGCTCATGTTGCAATAAACCTTGGAAATCAAGAAAAAATGCTGACAAACTACTACAGCTAAAATCACCAAGGAGTGGGAATACTACATCTAGTATTCCTTTGCCACATCGTTTGAGTCACCGTGAGGGATTGATGAAAATGAGGGATAGATTGTCCGGGTCAGCAACATCCTGCCATGTTGGAAAATTTGGTTTAGATCCCTCATCTCATTTAGGATACATAGAGCTTAAGTTTGCTTCTGATTTTGAGTTAGAATTCCCATTTTCTGATTATGACGAGGGTAGTAGTGTTTTTTGTGAAGTGAAGGAGCCAATTCAACAGGCTTTAGAAATTCCATCTAAAGCACTGGCCAATAGTTCCTGTAAACCATTCATGCATCTTGATGTTAGAGATCGGTAGGATGCGAAATGTTTGCAGTATGATTATGACATACATTGTGATCGGGGGGAGCTTAACTTGCATGAAGCTTATAACAAAACCTACCATTCTGCATTATCTGAGTTTATTTCATATGCTGATTTTCCTCCTTTCCCCAGCATTATGGAAGCATCTATTACAACATCAACAGAGAAATGTGCACTCAAATTTCCCCTCTCAGAGAATTTCAATCCTACTGCACTACCTGAGTTCATGCCTCTGGTTGATGCTTCTTCACCATTCAATGCTGTTGAGGGTCCTCTTGAAGCATTACAGTGGAAGTGTAAGCTTTCATCTCTTCATCCATATGCCTGTTTATTGTGTGCTTGTGTGGATATTTGTTTTATATGTAACTTATATCTCCTATATTGAATTGTTAATTTCTAGCAGCAGATGCTCCTGGAATAGGCAACACTAGAACTATTTCCATCAACAAGCACGAGGAAATAATGAGGTCAGTAAATGCAACAGCCGGAAGAAGTATAGAAAATGATTGGGTTGCTAATGAAGTGCCTCCTATGAATCCTACTTATATGAATCAAAGTGATGTAGGGAAGTACACAGTCAATGGCAAGGAAAATGATGCTTCCGATTTTGGGTCAAAAAATTCCAGTATGAAAGAACCCAGAAGAGATAATGAAGACATGAACCTGTCCACAGAAAATATTTCTGCTCAAGCAGTTGGTTTATCTCCAGACAGGATAATCATTAGCCCTCAAGCCCATAGTGATGAATTGCAGACAACTGAGGCTTTCGGCTTTAATGGAGTTCAGATACTTGAGGAAACAGTCCCAATAGAGAGAACCGAGTCTTCTGTTGAATCTCTTGATGGAAGCTTTGTCAGTGAGATTGAAGGTGAAAATATTGTTGATCAATTAAAGCGACAAGTTGAATATGATAGAGAATGCATAAATGCTTTGTATAAGGAATTAGAGGAAGAAAGAAGTGCTTCTGCAATTGCAGCAAATCAAACAATGGCCATGATCACAAGACTGCAGGAAGAAAAGGCAGCACTCCATATGGAAGCCCTGCAATATTTAAGAATGATGGAAGAGCAAGCAGAGTATGATGTTGAGGCACTAGAGAAAGCTAATGATCTCCTTGCTGATAAGGAAAAGGAATTACAAGATTTGGAAGCAAAATTAGAGTTTTTCAGGCTACAAGCATCAGATGAGGCAGCTTTAGATAATGAGGAGGTTTCAAATGAGCAGGAGAATCCTACTGATATCTTGTCTTCATTGTCAGTTTTTGAAGACGAGAAGTTATTAATTTCGAGATGTTTGAAGGATTTGGAGAAGAAATTCCGCCAATTCACACAACAAAATGCCTCTGAACTGTTCATGTCAGAAGAAATAGTAGGCAGAAAAATTAACGAGGAAGAGTCCCTTGAAATGGAGGAAACTCAAATAAATGGTGAGACGGAAGAGAATGGATGGAATGAAAGTAACCATCCGGTTTCTAATGGACAAAAATTCTCCAAGCAAAATCAGAAAATTGATTTGATCACTCTTGGAAATGAAGTCTCAGACTTGAATGAAAGGCTGGAAGCACTTGAGAGTAACTGGAAATTTCTTGATCGTACTTTTAACTCTCTTAAAACTGGGAAAGAGAGACTAAAGTTTGTTCAAGGAATAGCTAATCAGCTACTAGAGTTGCAAAAAACTGTAACAAAGAATAGATGCCAATTTGTTCATTAAGTGTTTATGCATTATAATATTACGAGGTTAATTAGCATATAAACAAAGAAAGTAGTTGTAATATTGACATTATTCACATTTTTAGCAATCTAAATTTTTTTCACACGTACATTTTCTGTTGTAATGTCTTCTTAAATTTCTACTTAATCTACAACCATAATATGACTAGCAAAAACAGTGAGAGACTGGAAACTTAGCAGTGTATATCACTGGGATCAAAGGAAAAATACAAGTTTTGGTATTGGCAACTTCAAAATCTGATTTGGCTTCAGATTGAATGGAAGATAAATTGAATAAAATTATAAAGTTGGTTCATGAAATTGAAAAGGAGTAATAAAATCCCTTTTTTTATGCCATTAAAAAAAATATAATATGTGTTTGTATCTATTTAAAATAGATATATAAATAGCCTTTTGAAATTTAAAAAAAACTAAATATTTTTTTTTAACTATTTGAATATAAAAATAAAATATCTTTTTAAAACATAAAAAAAAATATTAGACTTAAAATGATATTTTAAAACTCTATTTCCAACTTAAGACTCTCCTAATCTAAGCTTCCTAACTTCGAGAAAAGAAAGAACAAAACCAAGAAAAAAAAAGGTCACAAATAAGAAATGACCAAAGATAACCTATCGCAACCTAATTAACTACATAAAAATTGTTTTATTATAAATTAAAATAAATTGAATAATTCAATAAGAGAAAAGTAAATATTTTAATTTACTATTTAAATTTATTATAATTATAATTAAATAAAATTATTTAAATTGATTAATTAATTAAAATTATAATCATCTTTTTTGTCCTAAATCTGTTTAAAAAAAAAAAACTTTCGTCCTGTTCTAGTATAAGTAATTATACCTATTGAATAATTAAATTATTATTACATTACTATGTAGTCAAATAAATATAAAAAAAAAAAAAAAAAAATTGGAGAAAATGCAAAAGAGTAACATGTTATTTCTCTCATTTACAAATAGGAATCTGTATTTTTATTTTTTTTATTTTTTTTTTGCAAATTGAAATATATGGTTTAGTCTATAAGCATTTGAAGGGTTTAACTTCTAAATATCTAACTCCGTAAATGTTTAGCAGAGGTAGGCGTTGAACCTTTCATATGCTTACAAAGTATACCACGTTCCTTAATTTGCACAAAGAAAAAATTCAAACTCTTATTTGTAAATTTGCGAAGCTACAGAATATTTTTTTTGAACTTTTTCCAAAAATTATATGAGGTTTATTGTTTGACAAATAGTCATTTGCAGGAGGAGGCTGATCTAAAATTTTTAGGAAAAAAAGACATTTTTCACAAAAATAAAAAAATAAAGAAAAAATTAAAATAAAAAATGATAAACCTTATTAGAAATTAAAAAAATAATTTTTAAAAAATAGATAAACTATCTATAGAGAGAAATTAGAGTAAAGAAGCTAACATAAAAAAACACATAAAAAAATTATGCGACTTTTTCACTAAAATTCACATAGATGAATGAAGAGACATTAGATACTCTTAGATTATGAAAAATGAAGTTTTTCATTTGTAATTATTTTCGGACTAGTGATATAAGTCAATAATATGATAATTCGCTTTTTAAGATATAGACACTCTACTCATTTTACGTAGATTATAAAATCCAACAAAATCTTGATACATTTTTTAATTTTCTAAATTTTAATTTGGAAAATGAAAATATAGAAATTTGAAAAATGAAAAAAATATATATAAAGTAAAAATAAAAATCATTTTTCATAACTAAAGGCCTTAATTTTTGACAATATGGCAAGTATTCAATCACTATTAACCTAACTTCAGGATTTTTGAATAATTGAATATTAATTTAATGATACAATTAAATAATTTTTAAAGTGATAAGATATCGAGTTTGGGTCTCCATTACTATAAATAACCTCTTTTACAATATGTAAATAATATTGTTAAAAGTGAAAAATTCGATACTAATAAAAGTTAGTATATTAAATGATATTAAATTTACTAGAAAAAATAGTTACACAATATTAGAGTTTAAATAATAAAAGGGATTTTCATAAATGTTTTTCACCCGCTTAAAATATCAAATCATCTTAGAATTTATTTTTTTTTTATTTAGGGAGTGTTTGGATAAAAACAAGCGTTTTATTAAAATAATCAATTTTATTAAAAACGAGCGTTTATCATAAAACTCTTCTCCCCAGCTTTTAAAATTTGCCCAAACACTTTAAAAACCATAAAATTCTTTAATTCCCTCCTAAAACGCAACTTATAGCGTTTAGCTTTCTATCCAAATACTCTCTTACTAGATATCTTATTTTGATCCGTGCGTGGAAAAGTTTTTTCTCCTAAATATCTAGGATGTTAGTTGCCACAAGCTTTTGCTTTTCCATAATTTAGACAGTGGTTAGTTATTAATTGTATAAAAAAGTCAATAAAACACCCTAAAATGAATGAACTGTGAAAAAAAAAATCCTTTCAAAAGTGTCGGCTGATGAATAATAAGAACTATTTAATGATAGATAGAAGGAAGTTTAAATAATAGCTACACAACCATTTATATTGCAAAATAATTACTGTTCTTCTTATATCAGTTGTATGAGGAAGTTAAAATCTTGAAATTTAAAGAAAAATTTATTGGGCATGCGAAAGGGTGAAAAATTATATGAAGAAAACAATACAAGAGTTTACATAGTTTATCCTTTTCTAGAGCTGCGTCTATGGGCCAAGATCATCAATCAAATAATTCATTATAATATGGAGAATATATAAATATAAATTTCATACAAGAAAAATAATAAAAAATTAATATATCAGTCATATGCCATACATGTTCTACAAAAGAGCAAATACAAATAATTATGTTCGGAACTTCTAGTTTTTTAATCTTTAAGAGTATAATTTCTCTATAGAACTACCCACTTTTGATTACATCTTTTTTTGTTGATGCTCAATCCATTATAACTTTTCATCTCTCCTTAGAAATCTTTCTTCATATTTTTTCTCTCTTTTTGAATGATCATTTTTATTATGAGTGTGTGCTCCTTCTCTTAATATGAAAAATTATGTGAAAAAATTAGTAAGCACTCAAGATAAGAATTCATGTAGTTCACTATTTTCTAAGACCATGTTCATGGGTCAAGATGATCAAATAATTCATAATAATATGAAGAGTACATAGATATAAATTTTATGCAAACAAAACCCACCAAAAACTTTTCTTTTTCTCTTTAGGGACCTTTCACCATATTTTTCCTTTCTTCTTAAAGGACTCACTTTGTTCATGAGTGTGTTCCCCTCTCTTTCTGGAGGTTTGGACCAAAGTCATATGATCCCTTGAGCTTACCTCTTATTTATAGAGAACTAAAATTTAGTTATCTTATCAAAAACTTAGTAGGAATCCTCTACTCAATATGAGTGTTTTTCCAAATAGGAATTTGAGATATTATTCCAACAAAACTAACCTATCAAATGGATATTTGATAATAGAATTGGGATCCCTCCATAGCTCCACTTGGAAGGGCCATGTACAAAATTTGAGAGGGAAATTATTGGTGAATGGTCCACCGTATACTAGCTACCACTGTTGTTGCCAGAAAATGAGCAAATATATACATACATTCACATGAGCATTCAAAAGTCTTTGGTATCTTTAGTTCAAGATGCTAAAGATATCTTTATTAGTTAGTCTTTTGAATTATGGATAATTCAAATGCAATTAGTCTTTTGAATTATGGATAATTCAAATGCAATATTCAATTTAAGTACATTAAACCCATCAATATCATTAAAGACTTATTGATATTTAATTTTTTAAAAGTTTGATTTTTTCTTTAATTTTTTTATACTATCTGATTTATTTATTCAATATAAACCAACAGACTTGCTTTTGGACAGTTACAAGTTAGAATAATTGGATAGGACATTATTATTGGAACTACCTAAATATCTCTACTTACATACTTTAATGTTGGACCACTCCCTCCTCATTCTTTTTTCTTAAATATTATATACAATCTAAGTATTAATTTTAAATATGTATTACTAAATTGATAGGTATTACAATTTCATATAAACATAAATAAATTCAAACAAATAAATATGAAAATTCGAATCAAAAATCTTTTGATAGAACAACCTCACTCTCGGTTGCATATTCTCTAGGACTTATCTTATATACATATTATAACATATTCTTATAACCAAATGTACAAATGGATGGCAATTAAGATTTCTTTAATTCTTTTTTATTCAATAAAATCTCAAGTAATTAAGATTCAAACACAACATTTTTATTAAAAAAAATGAGATTTGAATATAAATTTATTATATTAATGATGTATATATACTTTACATTAAGTAATATTATAGTTACTTTTATAGTCGGAGTCAAATTTATAAACAAATATATATATTTAAGTGTGTAAAAATTTAACTTTTAAAAATAATTTTAATATTATGAAATCAAAATTTATTAGTGAAATTAAAATATTTTTAAAATTATTTGCAATTTTAAAAATAGAAACCACGTATTTCATGGAATTGATATAAAATTAGGAATTTCAAGGATAAGCAACAATAAAGATAATGAATTGAATCCAGACAATACATTTGATCATAAATAATAGCAAGTTTAAGTTTCTTGTTGAATTAATACCCTAATATTAATAGTATTATTATAATATAATAAGGGCTATCGTTGATTTAGCATTCCCTAATAATGTAAAACTATTGGTTTATTTACAAAGATTAGGTAAATATCCCTGTAAAGGGGTGACTGAAACGATAATCCATCTTTATTGAGGATTGACCAATTCAAAGAAAGTTACATTTGGTTGCATGCTTATCTTTACTGAGATACCAAGTAAATAGAGATACAAACAGAGATAACACTGATACCAAATTAGGAGAGGTCAAAATTAGATTACCAAGTACATAGAACTCTCTCTATATATATCCATCAAAATCAACATCTATGTGATCAACATCTATGCAATTTATATTTTTAATCGATCTTATCTATTTGAATTCAACATATACATATATATAAAGTATAGTTAAAATTTATTTTTATTTCAATATGGTTATTATAAATTTATTAAGGGTTGCTTGGCACTTGAGCTCGAAAATTAATCAGAAGAAGTATTTAAAATCGATAAAAATAATTGTCTTATAGCATTTATTAGAATGTGAAAGTTAGCTATAATATGATCTTTTATGGTTCAATTCTCATTTTATATATTTATATATACCATGAGATGTTGAGTTTAAATTCATTTATCTTCTTATTTTCTATTGATAACTTTGGCATTGATGATATAAATTATAAGACTAGTTTTATATGAAAGTGAAAATGTGAATTTAAGATTAACATATTTAATTAATATTCATATTTATATTAAGAAAATAAGTTAGGAAATTAATTGATTGAATTTTTTATCAGTTGAGATATCAAATTCACACTAATTAACTTAAAATCAATTGAAATTAATGATAGTGACAATATATGATAAAACTCTTATCTTACTTTTAGGATTGCAGTTTGTTTTAGAACTATATTCAACATTCATTACTTTCACGTGCAGTTTATTTTTAGAAATACCAATACATTATGAGATCATTGGGAAAATTGTCGACAGAGAAAAACTCGAATACGACTCTTTATCTTAAGTATTAGCTTTGTAAAAAATACTTATCTGACATTTTCTTTAGGAAGATATAAGATTTTTACACTATAAATATATAATTAACATTTGATTTAGTGGTTAGTAATAATAATATTATTGATGGTTGGTAGCTGATAACTGATTGTTAATAATTTTTAACTACGAATCATTATTGAATGTTCGGTAAAATTATTATTAATTATTGTTAATAATATATTTAATGATTATTATAAATAAATATTAATATTTATTTTTATTTAAATATTATTTTTTATAAATTAATTTAATTTTTTATTTAAATAAATAATTTTTTTCAAAAAAGCCTCAAATTATAATTTTAGTAAATATCAATTATATAATTACTTAACAATTATCAACAACTAATAATAGTTACTAAAAAAAATAATTAAACAGATTTGATATAACTGTTAAAAAAAAAATTAACAATTACTTCAAAAAATTTTGATTCACATTAAAATTATTCTATTTTAATAAATTTGATAATTTGAAGTCCTCTTTTCACTTAAAGTAATTTATTTTTTGTTATGAAAAATAAACAAAACAAAAAATAAAAACAAAAACAAAAACAAAAACAAAAATAAAAAATAAGAATGTAGAAGAATGAGTTTTCTATTATTTTCTTGGTGTATATTATAAAATAATATGAACTCCTATTTATATGATTCATTTCCGTCATAGGTTATAATATATAAATCCACTATAAATTACAACATAAATGGTACAATAAAATTAAATTTAAATATAAAAATTATGAGTAGTGGAATAAATGAATGGATATCCACATTTATCTATATATTTATAACACTCTCTCTTGGATGTCCATTTTTATAAAGAATATGTCTCATTGAAACCTTACTATTAAAAATTCAGTGGGAAAAAAAAACTAGTAAAAGAAAAAGAGTACAATATTCTCATATTACAAATAGTATACTGTCTCAATAAAAACCTTATCAGAAAAATCCAATGGGACAAAACCTTTGGTTAAGGAAATAAAAGTACAGTGCTAAACTCTCCCTATTTACAATATCACTGAAAATCTTTAATGCGTCACATTTCAATACTATTAACTAATTTCTTGAATATTATGGTAGGTAATATCTTAGTTAACAAATCTGTTATATTGTCACTTAAACGAATTTATTGAACACTAATTTCACCATTTTTTTGTAATATATTAGTGCGCCTATTGTATAAAATATGGTATTTCAGTACCAAAAATTTTTTCATTATCTTCTCTAACTGAAAAAAATCCTTATTCACATTAAGTAACCAAACAATCATTAAATTATTTAATGAATATGTTTTGTATATAAAATTATAAATGAACTTTTTGTGTATAAGTTAACTGATAAATAACAATTTCTTTTGCCAAATATTCAATTTGTAATCAAGACATAATTTTATTTTTTCAAAATAATGCATTTCAAATTCTTTTTCAAACAATATGTTACTTTTGAAAGTTTTTCAGAAATTCCAATAATACTCAAATCATCAATATATACAATAATTATGGCAAATTCATATACAAATTTCTCTATAGTATTGCTTTTATATTCTATTTTGAACAAGTATTC